>JAWPHD010008654.1:0-112692 GCA_037043455.1 Cyrtodaria siliqua | reverse complement strand
GGTTAATGTCAGTAGGTGGTAAGACTCACACAATTTGGAATTGTATTTTCATTTATTTTATTTATTTAAGGCTAATCTTGCTTTATATACATATATTTGTATATAGACACTTTATTTTGTGTGTATGCAGGATGGAGGGTGCACATGTCCTGGAGATGTGTCCAAGGCATTTGGCGCTGGAGCTGACTTTGTCATGCTGGGTGGTATGTTTGCTGGGCACGAAGAATCCGGCGGGGAAACTATAGAGGAGAATGGGAAGAAATTTAAAATATTTTACGGAATGAGCTCTAAAACAGCCATGACAAAGCATGTTGGAGGTGTAGCTGAATACAGGTGAGGAACAAAATGGTTGATCCATTGGAAGCTTGCCAGTCACTATTTTAACGATACTATTGTTTGGGGCTTCTTTTTATTTAAATTTTCAGACCCAAATAAATCAATTATATATCAGTGAAACAGGCATTTTAGTGGTATATGATAATACCTGAATTTTCGAAATTGTTTGGAAAAATTTGCATACGAAAGTTGTTTTTGATAAGACAATTTCAAAGCAAAATTTTTGAAAAAAGTATGTTAGCTGCAAATTATTTCTTTCACAGCTAATTTTCAATTCTATGGTATATTACCACAAAAAAATAAAAAAATAATCCAATGATAATTTGTGTTAAAATTGTACCTTTGGCTGAATATTGTGTCTCAAACAATAACTGATGAATAAAATTTATCAACATCATTATGAAGTACTTCCTTTTAAACAAAATGACAAATCTTAACAAGAAATCACCCGTCTGATGTATCACTTTTTACATAGATATCTACAGATCATTGCTTTTAAATTAATTTATGCAAAATAAAGTGACCAGAGCATAATCCAACCATGTGGTTTTGGTTCTTCTGTCCTGCATGGTTGCGATACACTAATGCAGGGCACGGACATCCAACTTGTTCGCTCTCCATGACAAGTGCTTATTGATGCAGGATGAGTAGAAATTTAGATAAATTCTTCAACAGTTCATCAATCTGACCATTCAAATTTTACGTAGGACGAGTAACTCTGAATTTTTTCTTTTTTTTCCTGCCCCGTTATGTTATTTGTTGAAACGATTTTATTGTTAACACTTCAAATATTTTAAACATAATACATAAATCGGGTAATACTAAAAAGCAGTCATCAAAGGGTAGTTCGACTGAATGTTTTGGATAAAACGATTTATTTCAGCCATGTATATTATGAGATTCCATAGCGTGTCTTTCATGTGTTTCACTGTTTTTAAGCCCCTGCCATATATATTGTCCTTGTCTGTATGTACGTCACACTTTCTCGTGTGTATGTCACACTTTTTTTGTCGGTACGTACATCACACTTTCTTGTCCTGACAACACCTGAATTTCTCAACATATTTTGGCGATACTTGGTAGGAAGTATCTGAACGACATATTACGCTTATAGCTTACAGACACATTAATTTCAAATAGCAACTTTCGTCCTTTCACAGAGCATCAGAAGGCAAGACGGTACAAATAGAGTACAGGGGTTCGGTAGAAAACACGATACAAGACATTCTTGGCGGGGTGCGATCAACGTGCACGTACGTCGGTGCTGGAAAACTGAAGGAGTTGAGCCGTAGAACGACATTTATACGCGTGACGCAGCAGCTTAATGAAGTGTTTGCATCAAGCACCAAGGAACATTGATGCGAAACTGTAGAGCGTAGCTGTGTCTAGAATAAAAGCCAACTTAGATGTAATAATGTAAACAAACACAACTTGATTTGAGAGGAAAAATAAAGGAAATGTTTTGGATTTGGTGATTGGTAATGTTTAAAAAAAATGGTAATGTTCAAAAAAAAATTTTTTTTTATCAAAACAGTACAATAGCCAATTGAAGATTAAGAATTTAGGCCGTGTTTGTGTACATTATTTCGTCTTAGTTGATTGTATATCTGAAAGTATGTCTCGACCAATGCTGTATAAGGTTTTCCAACTCTGTGTTAATGAGACATGAAAGGGGTCCTTTCAACCTTATTAAACCCAGCTCCTCTAAGCTACCATACCGAGATATAACCAGATGGTGTGCTTATAGAATTCCGAGAAAAGGTAAAAAAAAAAAAAAAAAAATCTGCATTGATTTTTTTTGGTGTCCTCATGGATTTTTCTTCTCGATATATATTTTTTAAATTTGATAGTATAGCTAAAGCGTTTTTATATTGACAGTTTTGTTAAAACACAAATAGTTGCTTTCACATATTTGAGTAATGCTCCATCAAATTCATATATTACGAACAAGGACAAAGATGTTTTGTCAAAAAACTTAAATGAAGTTGTATGGCTTCGATGATTTTCTCGCCCATTTTGACACTTCAGTATTGTTTCCATTGGTCTCGTATTAAATATTTACGGTGTTTATATTGTGTATCCTTGTATTGGGTGTAATACCCATTTACATTTTGTTTTAAATTGTGTGTGATAAAATGTGATTTGATGTTATATCAAGGGATTTAGCTATTTTCAAGCATAATATCTGTTATAAAAATGTTTTGTAGGGTGCTAGAAAAAAATAATAGTCAAGCAACATCTTAAGGGTTTTTTGAGGCATTTTGTTATGCCCCAGAAGGGTAGCATATAGTAGTCGCACCGTCTGTTCGTCCGTACCATCGTGTCCAGTCAAGAACTCTGACATTCATGGATGGATTTTCAAATAACAAGAAGACGTGTTGCGCACAAAATCCAGGTCCATGGCTCCAAGGTCACAGAGATCAAAAAGAAGTGCTTTCGTATCCAGTCAATGGACAGATTTTCGAATAACTTGGCAAAAGTGCTCACCACAACAAGACGTGTCGCGCGCAAAATCCAGGACCGGGTTTCACTTAGAGGTCGAAGTTCAAAACCATTTCGGGGGCATTTGTCACTTAAGTGATATTTCTTGTTATCTCTGAAATAAATTTTGTTACCATAATGTGATGTTATATTACATTTCTATAGGTGAAAGACTAGAATTTCTCATAGACTCAAAATCCATAATCACATATTTGTTAACAAGCTATTTGAATGCTGGGATTGATCCGTCACGAGATGATAGACGTGTAGTTAACTAAACATGTCTACCATCCAGTGAAGGATTTCCCTATAATCAAACTCCAGTAGTTAAATAATATATTTATTACATTTTAAATCAGTTGTTTGATTTTAACCGAAATTATTCGCTTTATTGAACGTTATCGATGGATGATATAGACATCAGAAACACTTTGTTGACAGTTGGTTATTTTTGTATTTGCAGTTATTAATATTTAGTGATTATGAATATTCTTTCACTGAAAAATCCCAATCTTTCACCTTGACAAATGTGATAATCTCTATTTTTCCTGTTTCCGTTATAATTGTATTACAGACTGTATTAACAGTCAAATACAACAGAACTATGACGTCCTCTCATATTATTATATTATACCGCTTATTAAAAAATACATTTTCTTGGTTAACTACACTTCCGACAAAAAATCTTTTAAAAAAAATTTGTTTCCAGATTATCTTAAATGTTATTACCATCTCACAATGACCATGAATTGTAATATTTAGGAATTCCTCAAATAAAACACAACCCTGTTCAGTTGTTGCTTTTTCACTCCCAGTGGATACATTTATTATGTTAATAACGTAAGAAAATTGCCAACAAGGCAGTTGTATCATATTTAACCAGCGTGTTGCGTTTATAATATGATGTATATAAAACATAATCTTACCTACAGGCGATTAAATTCGCTATCAGGCCAACAACAGGCAAATTTTACAACAGGTACATCGTTTCTACTCCTACTAACGATAAAGGATAATATAAAACTTCCATTCTACTTATCAAAGCTCAGTTTAAGTGTAATTATGCATATTCATAACAAAGCTATACTTGTCAAACATCCCTGCTTTTTGAGGTCAAAGGTCAAGGTCGCCATGACCTGATGCATATACACATTTTTTTTGAGGACTCCCAAAGTACAACACCTAAGCTCATGAAATTGCCTTGGCAACCGATAACCATATAATACACAACTGGGCCTGAACGCTTCAAGGCAGGCGTAGGAATTTGCAATGGCATAATTCAGTTGTGAAATTATAAACATCAGGTGAGCATTTCAGGGCTATTTTGGCTCACTTGTATTTTAAATAACACGTGTATATAATTATGTCAAAGAAATACCGCCATAAGCATCATCATAAACGGGACACCAGTACAAAAAGGCTATATGGTTCCAGCAGTCGTAACAACTGCTTAGGGATAATATTATGCAGAATCTCCACACCTTCGAATTTGCAGCAAATTCTATTAACACCGACGTCAACGCTCCACTTAGTTGCCACTCAAGACAGGCAATTCCTACTACTCTTGTTGTTTGGTTAATTGCCACTCAAGACGCAATTCCTACTACTCTTGTTGTTTGGTTAATTGCCACTCAAGACAGGCAATTCCTACCACTCTTGTTGTTTGGTTAATTGCCACTCAAGACAGGCAATTCCTACTACTCTTGTTGTTTGGTTAATTGCCACTCAAGACAGGCAATTCCTACCACTCTTGTTGTTTGGTTAATTGCCACTCAAGACACAATTCCTACCACTCTTGTTGTTTGGTTAATTGCCACTCAAGACGGGCAATTCCTACCACTTGTATTGTTTGGTTAATTGTTGTTTTATGTCTATTTCAGCACGCTTTAGGCCATATATGATGGTCGAATTTTAGTGGTGGAGGTAGACATCCCACTTTTTCCTGGGTAGAACCAGTACCATATACCTCTCGCCATCCGTACGAAACTTGATCCATAATAATTCCATTATCCATACCTGTTTTATGGGGCATTGATAATTTTAATTTCTCATGAGGTAAAACGGTTAAATACTCTCGTTGAACAGGAAAAAACAAATCTGCAATAAACTGGATGAAAAATAATTATGAATTTCAAACTGAATAAAATAATTTATTGCCTATGCTTTGCTATATGAGTGTATATGTCTTAACAACAGTGGTGTCATACAAAGACAATTTCTGCACCACTGTCAGATATAGACTGGTACTGAGCACAAAATGAGTATCTCTGTCACAAAGACATAATTTCTGCACAATTGTCGGATATAGACTGGTACTGAGGTTATTTGATATAATACTAGATGGGTTCTGCGGAACGTGTGTCGCCTGTCAGAGCTTTGTCAGTATAACAAGGTTTTTTGGACCAAGATAAATGACCTTGACAAACTGGCCTGAGTAAGTTTTCGTGAAGAGAACAATGAGAATTTAACCCACATAATGACCTTCAGTGTGACACTGACCTTTATATTTTAGTATGGCCACGTTGAAGTTGTCCTGACAAGTATAATATTGAAAGTTTGATAAAAAAATATCAAGAAATGAGAAAGTTATAGCCAACGTTAAGTTTTCGTGAAGGAAAAAACGAGTATTTAACCCACATAATGACCTTCAGTGTGACCTTGACCTTTATGTTTTAGTATGACCATGTCAATGATGTCATGACAAGTATATATTGAAAGGTTGAAGAAGAACTATCAAGAAATAAGAAAGTTATAGACAACGTTAAGTTTTTGTGAAGAAAAAAAAGAAGAGTATTTAACCTATATAATGACCTTGACCTTTATATTTTAGTATGGTCTTGTCGATGTTGTCATGATGAGTATATATTGAAAGTTTTATGAAGAAATGAGAAAGTTATAGCCAACGTTAAGTTTTCGTGACGACAAAGTGATCCCTATGCATCGCATTTTTCTTCGAAAAGGCGACACAATAAAATACAGGCATGAATGTATCTACATCTTAACAATAGTGGTGTCATACAAAGACATAATTTCTGCACCACTGTAGATTGTACACTGGTACCGACTGAGATTATTTGATATATCAATACAAATTCAAACTGAAGAGGCACAAGTCTGCGTACATGTTCTGTTTGCGTTAACTCCAAAAGAAATACAAGACTACCTTATCTTGGGGACAGGAGGTGATCTGGAAGCATTATGGTTGTCAATCCGAATTCGAATACAATTTCAAATGTGTTTCATATAAGCGTGCATATGCACTAAACTAGGACCCATTATTGATGATTTAATTATTGTTAATGAAATAGCCTGGTCCGGAAAACTAGATGAGTTGTATAAATCATTAATAGTAATTCCTATCATGCTTTAAAGTTCTTATAAATCCTTGTGTTGCGACAGAGGAACACTTTATTTGAATTATATGCAAACCTGCTAGCAGTATAACCTGCATTTAAATTAATATTCATGATTTATCAACAAAACGGAGCCGAGTCGTCCGGCTTTCCAGACCGAACATTTCATAAACAATAATTAATCTGAACATAACGAGCTGCTTAATTTAATGCATATTTCCTATGGAACTGAAGCACATTATAAGGGTTTTATTTGGATACCAATCACTCCTCAAGATTGCCTCTAGTTCCTTTAAGGAATATCTTGTGTGATGCAACTATTAATAAACCAAGAGACAATTTATCTAATAGTTGAATTCGCAATGAAGTTTCCATACAGACTGCTGTCAGAGAAATCCAGCTAATTATTGCCTTGAAATTATAACCTGAATTTATACCATAATCCTGTACCATCATTATCTTCCATGTCCTACTCTAAACACAGAAACTTGTAACTATGCAGCAATGTAAACATAAAGTACATATTTTACAAGTGAACACTCCTTGTTTTGTGTGCGACCAGATGTTAAACTTTTAGCTTTATAGCAACTTATAGTAATAGTCGGAAATATTTATAGTAATTATTCCGAATTGTTCTGAATGAGTTTTCTGTGTCGGTACGCTATGGTAGGTCAGCTTTCCTGTTGAAAACTAACGTGAAATACAATTTTTTATTGTTCAAGGTGCACATGCCGAACACTGGAACAGTACAAGTTCTTTGTACCTACATCATGTGATCGGTAAAACCCATGAGTGGCCTATTCCCAACTAAGTCATAAGTTTCAAGTTTTCAAGTAAGTACTCGCTGGATTTCCTTGCAATCTCTATGGTAATTTTAGTTCAGTACAACTTGGTTTGATATAACACAGGTTGTCGACCTTTGTCAAATTGTCAATGCACAAGTTTGATAAATATATATAAAATGTGTAAAAAATGAACTGCATATTGTGTACATGATTGTCAACACATATGTGGTTGCTTGGTTACATCACATACCCTGACCATAATGCTGAACAAAATCATCAACATAAAACGTAACAATTCCAACATTTGCAGCATGTACAGTAAGTACAGCTACTTTTTATAACATTACCCCAAATGTATCTAGAATAGCACAATGTTAAACTAAACTACATAAACGATTAATATAGGAATTGTGTTACTGTAAATTGTGTTGTGATAACCTGGTCTTCCATTACTGGAACACCTGATTACAGTTGCCATATGGTGAACCAGTTCCCAGTAGATTAATATAGAAATAGCCGTAAATTGTGTTGTGCTGAAGCTGGTCTTCATTTGTTGGTACAGCAGAAGCTCTCACCCAGGAGGAAGTATTCCCCACCCGACCACCCCTCCCTCTCCAACGGATGGGAACTCTCTACTGAATAAAGATGCCATATAGTGAAATAGTGAACCAGATCCCAATACCATACAGGTTTACAAGCTAGTTATCTAACTTCTATCAAACACATACCAGGATCAGTTGATTAATGTGCTTTATTCCGGTGGCAAATGGCAAATCGTATCCCGCACAATTATCCTCGATTGACCAATTGTTTAAGGCCCTTTAAATGGCGTTTTGCAACCCTTTTAACAGCTTAGGTTATATTGGATCAGAATGGAGAATATTGATGGCAAAAAATGGAGCTGAAGATGAATATCATATTCTCAACCCCATTACACTCAACACCATAGTACCGGTATTCAGTTTCCAGTTCCCTGGGGGAATTCCCCCTCCTGAGGGGAAGGTCAGTTGACTATTTGTTTGGCCCATTGCCATCTGGGGTACCTTCAATTGAAAATCCTGCTTGTATCTAACAAATGAAATAAAAAATATATACAGAGCTCTATCCTTAATAAATTGTTTGTTTACCGTTTCCCGACCGAGGATTTCATAAGTGGGTGGGTAGTTGGATAATTTTTATTTTTTGAAGACGGTAAAAACATTACAAAATTAAATAAAAATATTCTAAAGATAGTAACAAAAAAAATGTTGATCTCAAATTGTAATTAAAAGTTTTGGATAATGGATAGGTAGGGAAACAGTAAACCAACAATTTGTTATGGTTGGCCTGGGATACATAATGTGGAGATGCATAACTAATAGTGCAAAATGGCAAGTGTCAAGAGAAACGTGATAAGCACAGATAAAGTATGTAAATATAATGGCACTATATATAAATGTATAACTATGTATAACTATATATAAATGTATAACTATATATAAACTACTCAGATCTATTCTCCAACTGTAAAATAAAACCCCAGATTATTGAAAAAATGTTAACACTGATAAATCCCTTAACAGTCGAAGTCCCACCTATGCATTTCAGCTATTAAAATCGTAATTTTTCTTTCGTGTCCAAAGTTTTTTCCTCCACGTAGAAAACCATAGTTGATGTACAAGAATGACGATTTTAAACGATTTCACAAAATTGTGTCCATGCCATGTAAAAGTACTGCAACTTTGGCAGTTTACAATCAATTCAGCATCGTCTAACAATAAGGCATGGCCCACAATGTATCGTCATGTTGTAAAATTGTTATAACGTTAACAACTACATGCATTGTACCGGTATCTAGGATTTCATAGTTATATAAATTCATTCAAAACGTATTTAAAGGAGCACTATTTTCTGTATGCTATACAGTCGAGATATTATTATGCAGTTTATTTGTTTTAAAAAGAATTCGAGCAAAAAGCTTGACACCACGTGGATTTTTCATTTGCATGGAGCTATGGTAGATGCGATATACATATAGATATTTTTTTCTTCTTCATATTTAAATAACAATTACAGGAACCTGTATATGTATAATATTGTCAAAATTGGGGTTTACCAAGATTGTCAGTAATACTGTGAGTCAATTCCCCTTTAATCACCTGCACAAGTTAGTAAATTATTCACTTCTAACTACAGTCTTCATATTTAAATATGCTTTTCAATGCAGAATGTGAATACAAATTTTAAAAGTGTTAAAACTAATGGATTCCAGTGTAATATACTATAAAATGAAAGAAATATCAATAAGGATTAAATACTGTCAATAAAACATTAATATGTTATACACACAAACAAGTAAAGAAAAACTGATTCACTACTAAAACACAACACACATGTTAACAAATGGAAGACATTATTTTTAACGTAATAACAATTGATAAGTGAAGCACAGTAGAAAACAAACAATTTCAACAAACATTTGTACAAAATGGATAATACTGTAAACACATGAAGGCAACCGCTGTGTTGCATATTGCTTCTTTTTCCATATAAAGAAATGATCTTCTGACTCTTAATTTATACACAATGATATCTATATAACATACACGTGTCATGATCGCTAATATATGTACACATGTAATGATCTTTAATATATGTACACTTGTGATCATCTCTAATATGTGATCATCTCTAATATATGTACACATGTAATGATCTTTAATATATGTACATGTGAGATCATCTCTTATTATATGTACATGTGTAATGATCTCTAATATGTTCACATGTAATGACCTCTAATATATGTACACGTGTGATCATCTCTAATATATGTACATGTGTAATGATCTCTTAAGTAAGTACATGTGTAATGATCTCTCATATCTTGAAACAAGAAAAACAAGGCACAAAAAGCCAACCCTGAAAACCAAGAGCCTCGCATTATATCATTTTGCCAACTCGTTCAATAAATTCAAAACTGAATGAGTACTCTTGTATGATCCTCTACATCTTACTCTACAACTACAGCTAGTGAGGAGAAATATTTAAGATTTTAAAAATAAAAGTTATTACATTGTCAGATTTGAATCAAACTTGACAGAAATACTCCCCAACCAGAAAAATGTGAACAATAAGATATCGTGACAATTATGATTTTGACGAAGGATGTTGTGTCAGATATGCTTTTGAAGGGAATTAAAATCATATAAATGGCCACTTATAATACTACTGAATTGTTAGGGGAAAAAATCAATAGTATGCACACACAAAATAAACACAAAAGAGTGCAGTCGCCTACTTTAAAAACTTTTAGATTATTATTAAGACATGATGGGCCCTATATAAAACTGTTTTAAAGCTGGTATGATCAATTTTGAATGGGAAGACATACCTTCAACATAAACATAACTTTTTTTTGATTGGACTAAACTTTATTATATTTTTCCCTCATTATTTGGTCCATGGAGTTTTACTAAATAACTGATGTATTGTTCTCAACTATTATTGATATTTTTTGAACTGGTATAGAAGTTATGAAATATTATTTGGAAGTATTCAAATTGTGTGAAAAATCTAGCATAAAAATTAGAAAAAAGGTTAAATGCTGATTTTCAAGAATCTCTAGTTTACCAGTATCAAAGTTTACCAAATGCTTTTTTAATCCTGCAAAGTTTTATTAAAAAGATCTGACATTTCTCATACACAGCTAGTTGTTTGAACTATTAAAAGAGCTTTGGTGAACATGAAGTTAATTGTATCTTACAGCTATGGCAAACCTAAGACGGAAAACAAAACATTGCGCTCGTTTTTATGTTCAGTTATTGCGAATTTGTAAAATGACTAAATATTTTAAAATATAATTCTAGATTTAAAAGTCGTGTTTGATATTAAAGTATAAACAGACATGGTACATTTCAGTTGGGTTACACTGAAAATTGTTTATTATTATTATGCATTATATTACACTTGTATCCTGAACACTACCCTGACTTACCCTCCATATATAAGAAATCAAAACAACCAGTGACAAAACTCTATCTATAGTTACCCCTTGATTACACCCTACCACCAAATACAAAAGTGCATAAAATCCTATACTACTCCATAACCAGAAGTCCGGGGTACATATCCAATAAATGAAGATGGCCTACACCTTTACACTACACTAAATTTAATTTCAATAGGAGTTAATATTATTGTGTCTCAAAACTAAAATTCTTACAAATAAACAACAGTTTATATCAACACCAAACAAGATCAAATCAGACATTTTACACTGTTCTTTTTGCACAATTGATCAAACATATAAATAAACAAATTAGAAAAGATGGCAGAATGTAGCAATAAAATAACAGCTTCAGAAATGATAAAAAAAATTTTTTAACAACCTGATAATTTTTTTTATGAAACCTTCACATTTTATAGGCCAACTGTGTACATTTTCTTATTTTAAAGCCATCATAAGCACAATATAAGTTTAGTAAGCCAATAAGTATTAAATTCAGATCTAAAAAACGTTATAAAATATTAACTTTGGCACTGTAATAAAATATTAATAAAAATACACTTAATATCAACCCTACATGTACTTCAAGAGATAAAAATATAATGCATATATATTTGTTTTCATCATACAATAACAGGTAAACAAAACAACAAATATACAACTTAAAATTAGAACTGGGTATTCAAAATTCTGTTGCTTACATATTGTTATGCATATCTCACGTATAAACTGTTACTACACATAGCATGGTGTTCTATGGTATCACGGTACTTAAATGCTTTGACGAAAAAAATAAACTGTAAACAATATTTAAAGAAAAGGAATCTAAAATGCTTTCTGTGACCATTCTACTAAATTATTATGGTATAAACTGCAATAATTTTTATGTAAAAATGTCAGAATTAGATTTGAAAAGACGGGTACCCTCATTGATTGAGCTTATTATTTTAGAAGTTCTATGATATCAAGGTATGCACATATTGTGTATCCTTTATTTGTTAGTAACTGGTATAAGATTCAATGAGTGACCGTTTCTAGAAACAATAATGTACATCAGACTAAAAATTAATGAATTTTATAACCTTCAAGGTAATGAAAACTGCATTTATGGAGACTAGGGGTGATCATAAGGAAATTGTCAACATTTTTGCATTACTCTGAAATATCCTTTTATTTATGATAAATATACTTATTAATTTCAATTATTTTATTGTATGTACCTAAAATCATCACATCTATAAAATAATTATCGTAGTTTAGCAGAGATGCATACTGTTTTATAAATTTGACACTACCGTGATACCATAGAACCCTTGATATCATAGGAAGCTACTATACATTCATCAAACTCACATCCAAATCATTGCTTTTTCAGAACATTGCCATTCTGAATCACCGTCACAGAACTGTTTGGGATGTTCCAAATCAAATATTGGTGATATATTCATCAATATTTACAAAGCTTCATATAAAAAATTCAAGTTATGGAAAAAAAGTTTTCGACAACTTTAAGTTATTTCCATTAAAACAACACACTGATAAAAAAAAGAAAATTTATACAAAAAGGCACAGTAAGACCACTTGGTCGATAATTATGCATAATAAAGTTACAGAAGCATACTTTGAAAGGTTTTCCAAAATGCTACAAAAAACAAAAATGTTTACAAGTTTTCTATATTTTTTTCCATTGAAATGCCAAAAAAACAAACAAGTTTATTATCTTTTTTCCATGGAAATGCCAAAAAAAACAAGTTATTATCTTTTTTGATGGAAATGCCAAAATAATTTTTTTTACAAGTTCACTCTTTTTTCCATGGAAATTCCAAAAAGACTATTACGATTAAAAGTTCCATACAGCAAAAGACCCAGCAGGACCCAGCAGGACCCAGCAAGATCACTAGGTTGATATATGTAGATGATAATTTCATAGGTTTTCAAGTTGCGCTCTGGAAACTGAAGTTTGGAAAAGTGATGGACTGACGAAGGGATCTCTTTTTAAATCCTTTGAACATTTTGTTTCACAAGGGATGATAACCATATAATAAACAGACCTGCAGAGGAAACGTATGGTAGTACTGGCATTTAAGACATATATATATAAAACAAGAACAAATACACACTATACATTTGTGAACAAGCTGGCAGCCTTGGCAGCCATGTTTAATGTTGAATCAATAATTTTCAACAAAGACCAACATCATGTCTAGAAAAAGTCCCATATCAATATCACTTATAATTTTCAAGTAGTTGTTGCTACAAATTTAATTTTTAATATTCTATTTTTAGCCATGGTCGGCATCTTAAATTTCTGGCCGACCTGAAATTTTGCTAGGATCAACTAAACATAAAGAGCAACATTTCTGTGAAGTTTCATGGAAATCCTTTAAGTAGTTTAAGAGTAGTCTCTACAAGTTTTTACTATATAAACAAAGATGTCTGCTGGCAGCCATATTTAAAGTTGAATCAAAATGATTTTCGACAAGGACCAACATCATGTCATGCTGATCAATTTTAGAAAAAGTCCCATATCAATATCACTTACAGTTTTCATGAAGTAGTTGTTACAAACTTATTTTTAAAAAATCTACTTTTAGCTTTGGTGGCCATCTTGGATTTTACATCATTGTGAATGTTTGCTAGGAACAACTAGACATCATGGGCAACATTCCTGTAAAGGTTCATGAAAATCCATCCAGTAGTTTCAGAGGAGTAATCGGCGCAAAAAAGTTGATATTTGATCAGTACAGCTAATAAAAATGAACTGCTACTTCAATCACATGATAATAATCATATAAGGATAATCACATAATGATAATAATCACATGACACTAATCACATAATGACTAGATAATGACAGTAATCACAAATCACATAAAGACAATAATCACATGACAAAAATCTCGAACATGACAATCACATAACTATGAACATATAACAACTAAACACATAATGACTAGTCACATACTGACAATAATCACATAATGACAGTAATCACATGACATAATCACATATTGACAATAATCACAAGTATGACAATCATATAACTATGAACACATAAAAACTATAATCACATAATGACAATAGTCACATACTGACAACAATCACATGACAATCACATATTGGCAATAATCAGAAACATGACAATCACATAACTATGAACACATAACAACTAGTCACATAATGACAATAATAAGAATAATAATAAGAAATAATCACATGACGACTATGACTTCATTTTGGGGGCGTATAATGACTATACAATTTAATGTCAAGGCCATTTGCTGAACTGTACTACCATGTATCTGTTATGTCCAAAAATCAACTATGATCCAAGATTGGTTTAGTGCAGGTGCTTGTGAAACAGCAATATGCAAAAACTACACGTGCGGTTCCTGAGAAACATCATGTGCAGTTCCTGAAAAACAAGAGATTAAGCAAAAACGTTCAGTAAAACTAATAAAGTTAATGACATGTAAAAGTCAAGGCCATTTGTGGCATTGATCTGTGTAATTAAGCTGTACTACCCCATATTCAACCATGATCCAAGTTGGGTTGAGCTATTATCTGCAGTGCTGAAAAACAGAGCAAAATGCAAAAACTTAATGCCATCGTGCTGGTTACCCTTTTCATCTCAAAGACAGACAAAAATCCACCCGCCAAAACCCAAAGCCCATCCAACCCCTGTTCAAAATCCACCAAACCTATCCATGAAATGTTACTATGCCATATCATTTCATCTTTATAAGAGGTCATAAATAATCACACTATGTTTTGTGATTCTATAATGATTTCATGAACATAGATAGAATCATGATATCACAATCCCATAATGCAATGGTCACATAATGACAATCATGTTTACTTATAATATTTTGATTATCACATAATGATCCTATAATGATTTCATGATCTCATGATATTCTGATCACAATTATAATGACAGTTCATGATCACATAATGATTTCATGATCTCATGATATTCTGATTACAATTATAATGCAGTTCATGATCACATAATGATGCTATGATCACATAAACCATGATACTTAGCTACCATAATGATATCATAATGATATATAGATCCCAGGGCTTCTAAAATCGCCGGTTTGTCGGTCCGCAGACCGAATTCTGTTTCTCCGGACCGATTTTCTTTTCAAAATCTCTGTTAAAATCGGTCCCAGATATTTTATCTATCGGTCGTTAAAAAATCTACAATTACCTTACACACTCCTTGAAATATGCCTTGCGGCAATATTCTTTGATCCATAACACGATTGTTTGTCACTCGCTGTGCGAAAGTAGGTCAATTTGGTCAATTTGGACTAAACCATTACCGATAGTAGGGAGTTTTCCGGAAGAGTCTATAGCCATGTAGCACGCCTTTGATGTGTGATCAGTGAAAGTATATCACGCGTTCTGTCGGTTCACTGAAGCGAGTGTTACCGTCTGTGATTTCTTTGATATACCGTCAGTCGTAAGGTGTTAGCCTGTTTGCTTGTGTCGGTTTGTTTTTTTAAGTGGCCAAAGCTGGGACTGAAATTTGTTTGCGTCATAAAATACCGAGATGTGTTAATTGTTTGTTTGATTTTTTTTTTACAATAACTTTAAGTATAATATTAAGGAAAGTGATCAAACCTGACACCGTTTTTTTTTTAAGTCGGACCGAAATTGTTTGCGTAAGTCGTAACATTTGGTATTAATTAAGCTAATTGATGAAAAACGATATTACTCAAATTTGTGTAAAATCGTATATAATCCGCTAGTCCGCGCGTGTTAGTCCGCGTTTTATACCTACCCGGTTTATTAGACATTTCCGGTTCAATTCCTCAAATGATCAACAATTTTAATATTGAGTGAAAATTATTCATTCAGTAAAGCGAAGACATGATGTCAGTCATTAAAATGTACAAATTGTGATAAAGTAAGTTAGAAATAATACAAATATAATACAAACATACATTTTAAATAGTTCTCTTTATCAATGACTGAACGGAAAAAATTCATGGTGCAGCTGAAATGGTGGGTGGGGTACGGCGATTTCAGTGATTTTTTCAAAATAAGCGCGATTCTTACGGCAGTTAAAAACCTGGACCGATTTGAATTTTAAAATTTTAGAAGCCCTGATAGATCCCATAATGATATCATATGATATTTAGATCCCATAATGCCACAAGGATCCCATACTGATATAATGCAATATCTAGATCACATATTGATCCTATAATTATCCCACGATGATATCATACAAAGTTTAGATCACATAATTATATCATATGATATTCAGATTATATAATGAGATCGTACAATATTTTGATCACATAATGATATACAATATTTTGATCACATAATGATATCATGATCACTGAACTTGTCGCTATCTTCTCCCACAATTACAAAGTCCTCCGCATGATCTTCTTTGTCCTTGGAACCTTTGCGGGCGAATATCCATGGCGCACTGAGTCTGCTTTTGTTGCTTTTGCTGCTTGCAGCTGATAGACTATGCCCGGGGCTCTGCATTCTCATGGGTGTCCCCGGGGTGCTGGGGGTGGAGCTCGTCCCCTGGGGTTCCAGACAGTCCTGGTTCATTGGAGTTATAAGTCTGACAACAAGATGACAGCCAGATTTACGGACAAGATTTACGACTTCGTCATGTTTCGCCCACTTTGTGTCATCATCTCCCACGGCAACAATGTAGTCGCCAACATTCATGTTACCCTTCTGCAAAATTAAAATAAAAGATATTTTCCAAACAGAGATGCTGTAAAAACCATTTCTTAATTTATACCGATTACCACAAAACCTGATTAAAAGATCATCCATTCTTTTCTGCTTCAAGCATATGTTCACTCAAAAGACGAAGTCCAAATAAGATTTTTTTTCTTTACTGACCATTTTTTTTTCTCATTTGTTTTCCTCCATTATGTTCAGATCTTACTGATTTGATTTTGTTGTTAAAGATTGGATGAATGCTACATTAAAACAAATGAACTAACGTATATTCTATACATAGTTTTGTTGAAAAACTGAGTTGACATTTTTGGGTCAAAGTTTAATAATTGACCCCACCTATAGGGACACTTTTCATATTAACTGGTGTGTCATGTGATAAGTTAAGTTTCCCACCAACAATGATGTAATATGCTGATTTTGACTGGTGCTTAAGAAAGACGTTATTTTGATTGGTGCTTAAGCAAGATGCTGATTTTGATTTTGCTTCAAAAAGACACCGATTCTGACTGGTGCTTAAGAAAGACACTATTTTGATTGGTGCTTAGGCAATATGCTGACTTTGGTGCTTTTAAGCAATATGCTGATTGTGACTGGTGCTTAAGCAATATGCTGATTGTGACTGGTGCTTAAGCAATATGCTGATTTTGATTGGTGCTTAAGCAAGATGCTGATTGTGACTGGTGCTTAAGCAATATGCTGATTGTGACTGGTGCTTAAGCAATATATTGATTTTGACTGGTGCTTAAGCAAGATGCTGATTGTGACTGGTGCTTAAGCAATATGCTGATTTTGACTGGTGCTTAAGCAATATGCTGATTTTGACTGGTGCTTAAGCAAGATGCTGATTGTGACTGGTGCTTAAGCAATATGCTGATTGTGAGTGGTGCTTAAGCAATATGCTGATTGTGAGTGGTGCTTAAGCAATATGCTGATTGTGACTGGTGCTAAAGCAATATGCTGATTGTGAGTGGTGCTTAAGCAATATGCTGATTGTGACTGGTGCTTAAGCAATATGCCGATTGTGAGTGGTGCTTAAGCAATATGCTGATTGTGAGTGGTGCTTAAGCAATATGCTGATTGTGACTGGTGCTTAAGCAATATGTTGATTTTGACTGGTGCTTAAGCAAGATGTTGATTGTGACTGGTGCTTAAGCAATATGCTGATTGTGACTGGTGCTTAAGCAATATGTTGATTTTGACTGGTGCTTAAGCAAGAAGTTGTTGTGACGTGCTTAAGCAATATGCTGATTGTGACTGGTGCTTAAGCAATATGCTGATTGTGAGTGGTGCTTAAGCATTATGCTGATTGTGACTGGTGCTTAAGCAATATGCTGATTGTGAGAGGTGCTTAAGCAATATGCTGATTGTGACTGGTGCTTAAGCAAGATGCTGATTGTGAGTGGTGCTTAAGCAATATGCTGATTGTGACTGGTGCTTAAGCAATATGCTGATTGTGACTGGTGCTTAAGCAATATGCTGATTGTGACTGGTGCTTAAGCAATATGTTGATTTTGACTGGTGCTTAAGCAATATGCTGATTGTGACTGGTGCTTAAGCAATATGTTGATTTTGACTGGTGCTTAAGCAAGACGTTGTTGTGACTGGTGCTTAAGCAATATGCTGATTGTGACTGGTGCTTAAGCAATATGCTGATTGTGAGTGGTGCTTAAGCAATATGCTGCTTGTGACTGGTGCTTAAGCAATATGTTGATTTTGACTGGTGCTTAAGCAATATGCTGATTGTGACTGGTGCTTAAGCAATATGTTGATTTTGACTGGTGCTTAAGCAATATGCTGATTGTGACTGGTGCTTAAGCAAGAAGCTGATTGTGACTGGTGCTTAAGCAAGAAGTTGATTTTGACTGGTGCTTAAGTAAGAAGCTGATTTTGAATGGTGCTTAAGTAAGAAGCTGATTTTGACTGGTGCTTAAACAAGATGCTGATTGCGATTGGTGCTTAAGCAATATGTTGATTGTGACTGGTGCTTAAGCAAGAAGCTGATTTTGATTGGTGCTTAAGCATTCTCACAAAGACTAACAGTCAGAATTCAATCTACTTTACAACCTGTTTGCACTGTGACTTTAACAGTGAAATGGTACAATTTAAAACAGCATGTACCTCTGCAACACTTCCTGGTTCCATGTCTGCCACCTTCACAGGGGAATCTCCTCGAACGCTGAACCCAAATCCCTGATCCGCAGTCCGGTCAAGTGTAACAGTCCGAGGGGCCGACCAGTGGTTTTTAGCATTGAAGATTGAAATAGGACCCTTCAAATAGAATAGAGACTTAGTTTTAATGTGTTGGATAAATGTATATTAAGACACTCTCTGAATGTTTTATAGCACACTACTAGGCTAACTAAAGTTATTTGAGATAATGCAATTTCTGCTGTCCCAGGAAAAAGGTATTTACATGGGAAAAGCCCCGTCAAAAAGCATGTTGGCTGATTTTCAAAACTAAGGTCTTTTTATTTACCACTAAAATTTCCATTTCCTATTACATATAATTTATGTACATCTTGCAAGTCACATAACTCTGCAACCTACTTTGACAAAGTTATGCCCATTTTTTGTACTTAGTCAATTTCTTCGTTAACTTTTTTTCCAGTAATCTCATATCTCAAAAACTCATTGACAGAAAATGTACATATGTATTCACTATCATCCCCACAACTTCCCTTCTCTCCCCTCCCCAAGATCCGCATGCACACACACACTGGCACACAAATTAAATATATTACACTGGAAATAGGTTCTTAAGTACTATCTACCTTTAATATTGATCTACAACTCATCAATGTAATTTGATATCACATGTTTACTACGTTATGCTTTGTAAATAAATCTACTATTCACTTTACACTAATTCTGTATTGTATCTGGATCAGATCGACAACATGCAATTTTAGTACAGAGTCTGTAGCTTTAACTACACTCTCTATATTTAATAGTGATCAAATTTGATAGCACATGTTTACTATGGATATAGTATACACTTTACACTAAAACTGTATATTGTATCTGGTTCAGTCCGACAACATGCAATTAAGTATAGAGTCTGTAGCTTTACTATAGCTTTAACTACCCTCTATACCTTTAATATTGATTTACTGATCAATGTAATTTGATATCTCATGTTTACTATGGTATGCTATGTAAATCTACTATACACTTCAATTCGGTATGTGGTAAAGTCTGGTAAGGTGAACTACCAGTATTAAACATTGTGTTAGATACAACTGAAAACATAAAACTGTTGGGAGAGGACCCATAAAGAGGTATATAACATTATATTTAATGCAGACTTTAATACTTGAATTTTTCTGGAACATGTTCTGTTGATACACTGGTTAGTAAATTTCTTGTTTGCTTTTATTTATCATTTAATGCTACAAGCCTTTTGTGAATATAAGGAGGATGTGCTGTAAAATGTCCATGTGGTATATTAAAACCTCTTCAATTGGGTCTCTGTCATTGGCTCATAAATTCTGCCCTTGGGGTTCCTATTCTCTGATCTTGGGGCTCACATTCTCTGCCCTTGGAGCTCACATTCTCTGCCCCTAGGACACACATTATCTTCCTCTAGGGCTCATATTCCCTGCCACTGGCTCACATTCTCTGCTCTAGTGACTCATATTCTCTGCCCTTGGGGCTAACATTCCCTGCTCTTGGGGCTCACATTCTCTGCCCTTGGAGCTCACATTATCTTCCGCTAGGGCTCATATTCCCTGCCATTGGCTCACATTCTCTGCTCTAGTGGCTCACATTCTCTGCCCTTGGGGCTAACATTCTCTGCCCTTGGGGCTAACATTATCCGCCCTTGGGGCTCACATTCTCTGCCCTTGGGGCTCACAATCTCTGCCCTTGGAGCTCACATTCTCTGCCCCTAGGGCCCACATTATCTTCCCCTAGGGCTCACATTCCCTGCCATTGGCTCACATTTTCTGCTCTTGGGGCTCACATTCTCAGCTCTTGGGGCTTACATTCTCTGCCTTTGGGGCTCATTATTCTCTGCCATTGACTCACATTCTCTGCTCTCAGGGCTCACATTCTCTGCTCTTGGGGGCTCATTATTCTCTGCCATTGACTCACATTCTCTGCTCTTGGAGCTCACATTCTCAGCTCTTGGGGTTTACATTCTCTGCCCTTGGGGTTCATATTTTCTGCTCGTAGGGTTCACAATCTGGGTTCTTGGGGCTCACATTCTCTGTTCTTGGGGTTCACATTCTGGGTTCTTGGGGTTCACATTCTCAGCTCTTGGGGCTCAAATTCTCTGCTCTTGGGGCTCATTATTCTCTGCCATTGACTCACATTTTATGCTCTTGGGGCTCACATTCTCAGCTCTTGGGGCTTACATTCTCTGCTCTTGGGACTCATTATTCTCTGCCACTGACTCACATTCTCTGCTCTTGGGGCTCTCATTCTCTGCTCTTGGGGCTCATTATTCTCTGCCATTGACTCACATTCTCTGCTCTTTGGGCACACATTCTCAGCTCTTGGGGCTTACATTCTCTGCTCTTGGGGCTCACATTCTCTGCTCTTCGGGCTCACATTCTCAGCTCTTGGGGTTCACATTCTCTGCTCTTGGGGCTCACATTCTCTGTTCTTGGGGCTCAGTATTCTCTGCCATTGACTCACATTCTCAGCTCTTGGGGCTTACATTCTCTGCTGTTGGGGCTCCTTATTCTCTGACATTGACTCACATTCTCAGCTCTCGTGGCTCACATTCTCTGCTCTTGGGGCTCATTATTCTCTGCCATTGACTCACATTCTCTGCTCTTGGGGCTCACATTCTCAGCTCTTGGGGCTTACATTCTCTGCACTTGTGGTTCATATTCTCTGCTCGTAGGGTTCAAAATCTGGGTTCTTGGGGCTCACATTCTCTGTTCTTGGGGTTCACATTCTGGGTTCTTGGGGGTCACATTCTCAGCTCTTGGGGCTCACATTCTCTGCTCTTGGAGCTCATTATTCTCTGCCATTGACTCACATGTTATGCTCTTGGGGCTCACATTCTCAGCTCTTTGGGCTTACATTCTCTGCTCTTGGGACTCATTATTCTCTGCCACTGACTCACATTCTCTGCTCTTGGGGCTCACATTCTCTGCTCTTGGGGCTCATTATTCTGTGCCATTGACTCACATTTTCTGCTCTTTGGGCTCACATTCTCAGCTCTTGGGGCTTACATTCTCTGCTCTTCGGGCTCACATTCTCTGCTCTTTGGACTCACATTCTCAGCTCTTGGGGTTCACATTCTCTGCTCTTGGGGCTCACATTCTCTGATCTTGGGGCTCAGTATTCTCTGCCATTGACTCACATTCTCTTCTCTTGGGGCTCACAATCTCAGCTCTTGGGGCTTACATTCTCTGCTGTTGGGGCTCCTTATTCTCTGCCATTGACTCACATTCTCTGCTCTCGTGGCTCACATTCTCTGCTCTTGGGGCTCATTATTCTCTGCCATTGACTCACATTCTCTGCTCTTGGGGCTCACATTCTCAGCTCTTGGGGCTTACATTCTCTGCACTTGTGGTTCATATTCTCTGCTCGTAGGGTTCAAAATCTGGGTTCTTGGGGCTCTCATTCTCTGTTCTTGGAGTTCACATTCTGGGTTCTTGGGGGTCACATTCTCAGCTCTTGGGGCTCACATTCTCTGCTATTGGGGCTCATTATTCTCTGCCAGACTCACATTCTTTGCTCTTGGGGCTCACATTCTCACCTCTTGGGGCTTACATTCTCTGCTCTTGGGGCTCATTATTCTCTGCCACTGACTCACATTCTCTGCTCTTGGGGCTCACATTCTCTGCTCTTGGGCTCATTATTCTCTGCCATTGACTTACATTCTCTGCTCTTGGGGCTCATTATTCTCTGCCATTGACTCACATTCTCTGCTCTTGGGGCTTACATTCTCTGCTCTTGGGGCTCACATTCTCTGCCAATGACTCACATTCTCTACTCTTGGGGCTCACATTCTCAGCTCTTGGGGCTTACATTCTCTGCTGTTGTGGCTCATTATTCTCTGCCAATGACTCACATTCCCTGCTCTTGGGGCTCACATTCTCAGCTCTTGGGGTTCACATTCTCTGCTCTTGGTGCTCCTTATTCTCTGCCATTGACTCATATTCTCAGCTCTTGGGGCTCATTATTCTCTGCCATTGACTCATATTCTCAGCTCTTGGGGGCTCATTATTCTCTGCCATTGACTCACATTCTCTGCTCTTGGGGCTCATTATTCTCTGCCATTGACTCACATTCTCAGCTCTTGGGGCTCACATTCTCTGCTCTTGGGCCTCACATTCTCAGCTCTTGGGGCTCACATTCTCTGCTCTTGGGGCTCACATTCTCAGCTCTTGGGGCTCACATTCTCAGCTCTTGGGGCTCACATTATCAGCTCTTGGGGGCTCATTATTCTCTGCCATTGACTCACATTCTCTGCTCTTGGTGCTCATATTTTCAGCTCTTGGGGCTTACATTCTCTGCTCTTGGGGATCACATTCTCTGCTCTTGGGGCTCACATTCTCAGCTCTTGGTGCTCACATTCTCTGGCATTGGTGCTCACATTCTCTGCCCCTGAGATTTTAAAGATTTTTATATATATATCTCTTTGCAATACAGGAGAGCTCCCTGGCTTGTGGTTATAGAGAAGATTTCCATATATGTCTATGTAAAACATAACTGTGGCAATCTCACGGGTCACCATTTAAACAAACTTGCTAAACAACCATTAAAGCTTTTGCTATATGCAATATGCCAAACACCTATCTATTGTAGTTTCAATGTCAAAGGACTGAAGGTCCTGAAAGTCGCCAAGACTGAACAGTGTCTGTCTTCTTGGGGAGGTTAAAGGTTATGTTAAATTTTCCAGGAACTCCTTACACCTTAAATAAGGAATAGAAATATACTTTTTATCTATACATATATATTTATTTTTTTCCACCAACATGTATTTGTAATGGACAGTTTTTCTTATTTGATTATTAAAAAAACAAAACAAATTATGTACCATCCGAATTACTAGAACACCGCTCTTTTACGGCCCTAAAATTTCACAAACATTCAATCGAGCCCCAGTCATCGGGCTATCCTACTCTTCGAGCACTGTATGCTCCAGTAGATTTCCTGTTGATACACTGTGAGATTATTATTTTTTATTGAATTCCAGCAAGGAAATAAACACTACATGGGTAAATGCCAAAACATTTGGATTTTTCTTCTTCTTTTTACTGTAATGCAAAGATTGCTGCGTCTCCCTTTAAACTATTTGATTTGTTTACCTTGTTGTTGTTGGTAGTAGAACTGAGCACTTCTTGACGAATTCTTTCATCAACTTGTGTATTTATTTGTAGCAGATGCTATACTATTTCTCAAAGTACTAGGCACAATAACTACAATATTTACGGACATTTAGTTCCAAATTTAACGGTAAAGCTCATTATCTAGGTCACGCTGTAGGCCACGCATGAGCGGCATGTTTAGCTTACTGGTTTAGAAATTGGGGCGGAAAATGTGTTAATTAATTGCTTATTTTTCGTCAATGATTGTACATTTTCAAATTGATGGTTCTGAATGAATGGATAATTATCGAGTTTCTGCTGCACTATCGAATGAAATGAATTAATATTAAAGAGATGTTCGACATCCGGGTAACTACGCTATTGAAACTTTCCATTCATAAAATATTTTGTATTATTGCGCATAGTATTTCAGTACATTTTCAAAAAAGACAAGTATATACTGTATACAATGACAATTATTCACAATCAGTAGTTATATTATTCGGTATATATAACGTTCATGCCAGTCATCTTATGAAATTAAGTTATACTTGAGGCAGTTAAAGGAACTACATTCTCGAAGTGCATTCTCGAAGTGCGTAAAGCTCCTCGTCCGAAAACTGGTGTATTAATGCGCATAATATTTCAGTAAATCTACAAAAAAGAGACATTTATACTGTATACAATTACTTCATTATTTCACAATCAGTAGTTATATTACTCAGTATACATAACTTTCATGTCAGTCACCTTATCAAATTAAGTTGTATTTGAGGCAGTTAAAGGGGACTACATTGTCGAAAACGGTAAAGCTCCTCAACCAAAAACTCCATATTCAGAAATTGCAGTATACACGACTCCAAAGAGTCAGCCATGCTCACGCATGGCGACTCAAAAACCGAGTCTGCTACTTTTCTCTCTTGTTTGTGCTTGTTGTCTCCAAGGTATCCCCTTTTCAGTATTTATTCATGTAAAACTATTACCATCCCGGCCATGCAGTTTCTCTAGATTTGATACCCAGGGTCACAACGACCAAGGGTCACAATTAGAATAAACTTGGTAAAGTCCATAAGCTTATGCTGCTTGCAAATTGTTTCAGAGAAGATTTTTAAAATATTTTTCTATATAACTTTAACATTTGTTTAATGCTGTGTGGCGGCTATAAAAAGTCGCTCCAACTACAAATCAGTAGTGTTATTACTTACTGGTCCGATCTTTGTTGCTTTAAAGTAGAATATCGTTTAAGCAGGTGCTAGGGCCATGACAGGTGTTGCACCATATATTATTACCTCTCATGAACTATGTAAAACTATAGTGGTTTTATAAAGTAAGATTTTTTAAGTTTTTCTCTATATAAGTATGTAAAACATGTGCCCCCTGGGGTGCAGTCACATTTGATCCAGGAGTCCCCATCTGAACAAACTTGGTAGAGGGCTATAAACTTATTTATGCTACTTGCAATATATTAGAGATATTTCAGAGATCTTTTAAAGATGTTCCTAAACAACGTAATGTAAAACTGTGACCCCCGGGGCACATACAAATTTGGCCCCTGGCTCACAATTTGAACAAACTTGGCACAGAACCATAAGCTTATGCTACATTTAATATCATGAGAGCTTGAGGTTTAGAGAAAAATATATTTCAAGTCTGGCCCTATATAAGTCAACCTAAAATGTGTGAAATCTTTATATACAAACTTTGGACCCCTGGGGAGAGGCCATTTAACCCTGGGAACTTCATTTGAACAAACCCGATAGTCCAGGTAGCTGAGCTGGATTTTGATAGTTTACAGTTTGACCAACCACTTGTTTACATCAGCAGATACATACTTCTATAAACAGTTTGAATGATATTTAACACCCGTTTTTCCTGGGTAAAACCAGTAATGTATACCTCCCGCCATCCGTAAGCAGTTAAGCTATGTATGTTGTTATTCTTTTTCAGGTAAGGCAGCTGAAACAAAGGGCATGACTTCACAAACCCCTTCAAATGTGACAGGGAAAGGGAAAGAAGTAAAAGTAAAATGCACTGGCAGTGACTCTACGCAGGAGACTCTACCCATCTCATGTGCTCAGTGTTTGGACGACGGCAATGAAGTGGAAGCAGCTGGTTTCTGCAATGACTGTCAAGTTTATCTGTGTGATGTTTGCATACAGGAGCACAGGAAGAACTATGCCAGCAAGCACCACAACATAATCCACAATTCACTCAACTGTGCCGAATGTATTGAAAAAGATGTTTCAGTTATCGCCTCGGGTTATTGCTCCGAGTGTCATGACTATCTCTGTCAGAGGTGTGTGACGGTCCATAAAACATACAGAGGGACTAGACACCACGTAATGCTAGAAGGAGAATCCATGCCAACTGCTACAGCGACAAGTAGTTCACAAACAAGAAGTTCCTTGCCAACAGCTGCCATGACAACTTCTCAAAAAGGAAACGTCTCCATAGTAACCAAACCAAACAACAGTATCTCCACATCAGCAGCGCCCTTAGAGACAACTAAGCTTCCATTAAAGAAATTTAAACCTGCCCAAAAGATAGAAACGCATAATATAAAGTCTAAAGAAGACGCAGACGACTGTTGGGTATATTCTTTTCTCATACTTCCCTCTAGGAAATATGTTCTCGCTGACAGTGGCAAAAACAACAATATAAAACTCCTTGATGAAAAATTCCAGGTTTGCTCGGTTCTAAAATTCACTAACTACAGTCCATGTGACATGTGTCTATCTAATGTCAAAGAAAGCGAAATATACGTGACTTTTCCGGACGAGGCCTCAATACACTGTATAAGTACAGCGCCGGCTCTTTGCAAGGAGAGACGTATCACTATTCAAGGGAGATGTAACGGCATTGCCTGTTGGAAGTTTGGTATTGCCGTGACAACCAGAACAAAGGATAAGATGAAGTATGAGCTACAGCTGCTGGATCATGACGGGATGGTGATGAAGAGTATAGACACAGGTACAACCCCTCAACTCAAGTTTGGTAGTCCTTTCTATCTCGCGTCTATCATGGATGGACAAGTCGTTATCATATCCGACTATCGAGATGGGCAGGTGACCGCGGTAGATACAGAAACACATGATGTCATGTTTGTTTATTCTGATAAGAATCTAGTAGGATCACACAGCGTGACCACGGACAGTAAGGATAATATCTACGTGGCTGGTTGGAAGTCAAACAACGTGCACGTGATATCAGCCACGGGCCAAAGTTTGGGTGTGATACTCTCCGAGCGTGATGGTCTATATTTTCCAAAAGGAGTGTGTTTTGATAGACAAAACAACACCCTTATACTTCAGCCAAACTATGAAATAAATGAAGTAACTGTGTATAAGGTATATAATGAGTAGTCTTTGTTCAAAAAGCTGACATTGTATTTCTTTGCATAATTAGTAGTTTTTCTAAAACTTACGTCAAACAAAAATGCTTTACAAATAATTTCTCCGAAAGTAAATTTATCCTGTCATAAGAGTCGATAAGCTGTTATGCTCCATAAACTGTGCATAAGATAATAATAAAAAGTACTGCACAATTTATCATAGTAAATATTTATATTTTGGCTACCGTTATATCCCTTTGCGGAAAAGTTTTATTTAGAAATGAAACAAAATGTTTACAGAACATCAATTGGGTTTAATAACTTTACCTATACAATCATGAAAGGATTCTTGCTTTCAAAAATCATTTAGGTGAAAATAAAGCAAGATTGCTGCATGTCTGTTTAAAAAGGGCTCCTAATGATGACTTTTTAAATTTGTGTTCCAAAGGTTATGCATAAGACAATTCTTAAGATACCTCTGTCAACCATTGTTTTCAATGGTAAATCATGAATGCATAAGGCTCATACAAACATATTAAGGAAAAGCAATATAGATTTTATGAAAATAACAGAAAGAATGGCATTCCCCCGATTTTGTCATGCGATACCAACAGATCATTAGAGACAAGAAATCCGCGGATACACATGTCTCGCCTAACTTTTATCTTTTATTTTTAAGACCCGGGGCTTAAGAACCCGGGGCGGGTCTTAAAAATAAAAGATAAATGATTCTTAAATGAAACATTTTAATAACTAAAAACAATGGAGTTTACAATTTGCTGAGATGACATTTAAGTTCATGTGTTTAAAAACAAATGCCATTCTATAAACAAGAGGTCAATGACCTTGAAGCTCTACTGATTGATTTTGATTTCAGGAAGTAGTCGCTACAGACTTGTTTTTTGAAAATCTATTTTTAACCGTGGCGGCCATCTTGAATTTCCGGCCGACCTGAAATTTTGCTAGGATCAATTAGACATTAAGAGCAACATTCCTGTGAAGTTTCATGAAAATCCGTCAAGTAGTTTCAGAGAAGTAGTCGCTACAAGTTTTCATTATATAACTCTATGTAAACAAAGATGGCCGCTGGCAGCCATGTTTAACGTCAAATCAAAACGATTTTCGACAAGGAACAACATCATGTCATACTGATCATTTTAGAAAAAGTCCCATATCAATATCTCTTATTGTTTTGAAGAAGTAGTCGCTACAAACTTATTTATTTTAAATCTATTTTTAGCTGTGGTGGCCATCTTGAATTTCCGGCCGACCTGAAATTTTTCTAGGATCAACTAGACATCAAGAGCAACATTCCTGTGAAGTTTCATGAACATCCGTCAAGTAGTTTCAGAGGAGTAGTCGCTACAAGTTTTTACAATATAACTCTATGTAACCAAAGATGGCCACTGGCAGCCATGTTTAAAGTCGAATCAAAATAATTTTCCACAAGGATCTACATCATGTCATGCTGATCATTTTAGAAAAAGTCCCATATCAATATCACTTATAGTTTTCAAGAAGTAGTCGCTACAAACTTATTTTTTAAAAATCTATTTTTAGCTGTGACGGCCATCTTGAATTTCCGGCCGACCTGAAATTTTTCTAGGATCAATTAGACATCAAGAGCAACATTCCTGTAACGTTTCGTGACAATCCGCAAAGTAGTTTCAGAGGAGTAGTCGCTACAAGTTTTTACTATAAAACTCTATGTAAACAAAGATGGCCGCTGGCAGCCATGTTTAACGTTGAATCAAAACGATTTTTGACTAGGATCAACATCATGTCATGCTGATCATTTTAGAAAAAGTCCCATATCAATATCACTTATAGTTTTCAAGAAGTAGTCGCTACAAACTTGAATTTAAAAAATCTATTTTTAGCTTTGGCGGCCATCTTGGATTTTACATCAACATGAATTTTTGCTAGGATCAACTAGACTACATGGGCAACATTTCTGTAAAGTTTTATGAATATCCATCAAGTAGTTTCAGAGGAGTAGTCGCTACAAATAAAAGTTAACGGACAGACGGACGGACAGACGGACGGACGGACGACGGACGCCGCACCACGGCATAAGCTCTGCTGATCTCTGATCAGTAGAGCTAAAAACAAGAGGCCCAAGAGGGCCTGTGGACGCTCTGCTGGCTAATATGGCTCTTATAACATCAATGAAGCGAGTGACTATCATCTTAAAAAGGCAAAATAACCCTTTTTAAACTAAATCAAGAGCTACAAGAAAAACTTGATGCAAAGCATCAATTCGGCGCCAAAATTTTGAAGAATTAAAACATACGTTATTAAATAACAGTACACGTGTTTATCAGTTATTTTAACTATCTTATCATCAGTACTAAACCTTGGTATATTTAGTGGTCATGGACATAATATTAACAAACGTTGCTATGTTGACTTGGTTAAATGTATTTTGAATTAACTAGGTCATTCAGACAATTTTCCAAACGGTTTCGTTGCAGGACTTTCCTTAAAATGGGTTAAATGAATTGACTGCATTAGGTTTAAATAAATAGTTTATGGAAAGATAAGGTGATGAATGCCGAGTGATTACAAAGTCGTTGTTGAAACATTTGGAGAGAAAGCTAAGTAAGCCAAGAATTAATGGACAATGCACTTCACATATCTGTGTGAATTTTTAACGTCGTTTTTATGCCATGAAGGGCCAACAGACGATCAGTTTTAGACTAATTGTTTTTGTTTTGTTATTAAACCTAGTACTGTATCACATGAACCATCTATACAGGTAACTGATAATCTACTCATTTGAATTAGTGGCTGGAGACGAGGGACAATAAGACACAATGTTGCATGTCAATCATTATAAAGGGTGTACGCTATAGAAATAGTGTCATGTTTAAAGACAACATGGTACTGTCTGAGGATCCAACTGACCTCTGGATTCAAAGCCCAGTGCGCTACTAACAGTGGTAATGCCGACTTTTTCAGTTGTAATTTGAAATGAATCTGCTATTTAATAGCACTTGTGAATATGATCATGATATTTTTATTTATCCCCGTAAAAAAAACTCAAAAAAAACACACAAAAATATACAGTTTTATAAAAAAAATTGGCACAGGAAGAAAACAATTTAATAAAATGGGTATTCAAGCACATGGACAGGTAAAAATTTAACTGAGATTATTGAAATTTTAAAAAGAAAATTGGTAAATGTTTATATTTATGTTTGTTGGTCTGTCCTAAGGGTCTGGTGCTGATTCTAAGATATCCAGGCACCAAGTGCCTATTGGACTGCTACAGTTAGGATGATGTTCGACATTTCCATGAAAATGGGAGTAATGCAGAAATGACCGCGCTCGACATCTCCATAAACATGAGAGAAATGCAGAAATGACTGCGGTCGACATCTCTATGAAAAGGAGATAATGCAGGAATAACAGCACTCGAAATCTCTGTAAAAGTGAGAGTAATGCGCAATGACAGCGCTTGACATCTCCATAAAAATGGGAGTGATGCAGAAATGACAGCGCTCGACATCTCCATGATAATGGGAGTAATGCAGAAATGACAGCACTCGACATTTCCGTGAAAATGAGAGTAATGCAGAAATGACAGCTCTCGACATCTCCATGAAAATGACACCGCTCGACATCTCCATGATAATGGTAGTAATGCAGAAATGACCGCTCGACATCTCCATGATAATGGGAATAATGCAGAAATGACAGCGCTCGACATCTCCATAAAAATGAGAGTAATGTAGAAATGACAGAGCTCAACATCTCTATGAAATGACTGTATTGCAGGAATAACAACGGTCGACATCTCTGTAAAATTGAGAGTAATGCCCAATGACAGCGCTCGAGTCATGCAGAAATGACAGTGCTCGACGTCTCCATGAAAATGAGAGTAATGCAGAAATGGCAGCGCTCGACATCTCCATGAAAATGAGAGTAATGCAGAAATGACAGCGGTCGACATCTCCATAAAATGGGAGTAATGCAGAAATGACAGCGGCCGACATCTCCACGACAATCGGTGTAATGCAGAAATGACAGCGGTCGACATCTCCATAAAATGGGAGTAATACAGAAATGACAGCGGTCGACATCTCAATGAAAATGAGTGTAATGCAGAATTGACAGCGGTCGACATCTCCATGAAAATAGGAGTAATGCAGAAATGACAGCAGTCGACATCGCCATGATAATGGGAGTAATGCAGAAATGACAGCGGTCGACATCTCCATAAAATGAGAGTAATGCATGAATGACAGAGGTCGACATCTCCATAAAATGGGAGTAATGCAGAAATGACAGCGGTCAACATCTCCATGAAAATGGGAGTAATGCAGAAATGACAGCGGCCGACATCTCCATGAAAATGGGAGTAAAGTAAAAATGACAGCGGTCGACATCGCCATGAGCACATGTAAAACACTGGGCGTGAGACATACACCCGTGAGGAATTTCCTAACTAGGCATGGGACCCTTACGAGACATTTTGAAATGTCAACTTTGGTCGGACACCCGCAACCCCCCATAACAAACCGTAAGGATATACTTTAAATCGAGAGAATTTATTTAGTGTAGATTTATTTAAACCGTTTCCATTTATTTAAATTTGGTGCAGTCCATGTTAAATAGTGAAAAAAAATCATGTTTTTGATCTAAATATGTTTTTTTAAAACAGCGCACTATTGTTCCATTTCATAGTTTCAGTCCTTATTTATTTTGAAGAACTTTGCCGCGATGTGTTGGCGAACATTGCCGCAACTTTGCAGCGAACATCACCACAAGCATCGCCAGAACAGTGCAGAGAAACATTTTATGCAAATGAAGTTTGCTGCAAAGTTGCAGCGAACATCGCCAGAAGATTACAGCTAAAAGCATTATGCAAATGAAGTTTGCTGCAAAGTTGCCGCACACTTTTACCATGCAAATGAGGTCTGCGGCAAAGTTGCGGTGAACATCGCCGGAACATCACCAGAACCTCATTTGCATATTTGTTCGCTGCAACTTTGCCGCAGACCTCATTTGCATGATAAAAGTGTACCGCAACATCGCCGCAAACTTGTTCGCCGCAGCTTTGCAGCAATGTTTGCCGCAGAGTTGCAGCAAATAGTCGCCAGAAGCCTATATTTTTGGTAAGGGTAATTTTATAACTTAGTAAATGACATGATCCACCCAATTTGAACAATCTTGAAAGGTCAATGCTAAGATGCTTAACATAATGTTTCATGAAAATTTCAGTGTTGGTTACTGAGAAGAAGACAGATGGATGACAGCCTATGGTAAAGCTGATCTTGCACTAGCCAGTTCAGCTTAGAAAACAATATAAAATGCAGTGTCCAATCTAGGATCTAAAAAGCAGGGGGGATTTTCCCCCCTTCCTCTAAAAATGTGGGGGGATTTTCAAAAGTAAAGGGGGATGGGTTCAAACAAATCTATTACACCCTTTTCATAACACCATTTCGACTGGAAGTCGCATAATTTTGAATATTTTTGATTCCGAGTCTGCGCTCATAAATCTACTTTCAGTACATTTGTCTGCATTTGACAGTCAAAATGAAGCATTACAAAATTAGAGATTTCCCGTAAACAAAATTTAAATGCCAAAACTTTCCGATATATCATCGTATTTTCTCATTTCTTAGCAACATTTAATGTAATTTGGCAATAATAATTAATCAAAACGATTTAAAAACGAGAACAATGTGAAAACATTTGAAACGCAGATATTACGATCGATAAATTTCGTTAATTTTTCTAAAATTCGTATTACGCATTTGCCTCGTTTTCAGTCAAAATACAGGGAGACATCGTTTTAATGAAATGATTTTGTATAATTTTTGAATTATTGGTGCATCATTTCTTACAGAAATTCAAGAAATCGCTAAGCAGTTTTATCTCTTGTATTTTATATCTTATTCTGGTGCGTTTTATAGCATGCTTTAAATGCCATTTAAACATTTTTAATTACAATCCAAACATACTCAACTATCAGTCCTTTTGATTCCCCATGGCTAAGGTCAAAGTACTGCCTAAGGTCAAAGAACTACCACAGTATGTCCGGCGCCCTCAAGGGGCGCCGAACAATGACTCCGCCAGTACTGGTCCGATCTGGCTAGTTTTCGAACTTGGCCAGTAGAGACAATAAAAAAAAATACAAAAAAATTCAAAAATATTCAAATAAAATAATAAAAATAAATAAATCAATAAAAAAAAATTAAAAAAATTAAAAAAAAAAAAAAAAATACAAAAAAAAAAAAAAAAAAATAAAAAAAATAATAATATAAAAAAGAAAGTCATAAAATCTGGTATTGTTTGGCAAAGATCAGATGCGAAATGAAGGCCCTATCGTATGACGAGGCAAATTATAGCATTTTTTAACAAAATCAAGGGCCATAACTTCGCCGTTAATGGTCCGATCTAGCTAGTTTTCGAACCTGACCGAGCTTTCATTGACATTAACAATCTGATAAAGGTTGGTAAAGATCGGATGAAAAATGAAGGCCCTACCGTCTTAACAAGACAAAATATAGCATTTTGAACTAAATCAAGGACCATAACTCCGCTGATACTGGGTCGATATGAATGGTTTTCGAACTTGTCCAAGCTTTCATTGATATTAACAATCTGATAAAGTTTGGTAAGGATCGGAACAATGAAGCCCCTATCGTCTTAACGAGGCAAAATATATCATTTTCAACTAAATAAAGGGTCATAACTCTGCTGTTACTAGTCAGATATGGCTGGTTTTCGAACTAGTCCGAGCTTTCATTGATATTAACAATCTGATAGTGTTTGGTAAAGATCGGATGAACAATGAAGCCCCTATCGTCTTAACAAGGCAAAATATATCATTTTTACCTAATCAAGGGCCATAACTCCGCTTTTACTGGTCCGATATGGCTGGTTTTCAAACTTGTTCGAGCTTTCAACGACATTAACAATCTGATAAAGTTTGGTAAATATCGGATGAACAATGAAGCCCCTATCGTATTAACGAGGCAAAATATAGCATTTTTAACTAAATCAAGGGCCATAAATCGCTGTTACTAGTCCGATATGACTGGTTTTCGAACTTGTCCGAGCTTTCATCGATATTAACAATGTGATAAAGCTTGGTAAAGATAGGATGAAAAACGAAGGCCCTATCGTCTTAACGAGGCAAAATATAGCAATATAGCGTTTTTTAACTAAATTAAGGACCATAACTCCGCTCTTACTGGTCCGATTTGGCTGGTTTTCGAACTTGTCCGAGCTTTCATTGATATTAACATAGTGGTAAAGTTTGGTAAAGATAGCATGAAAAATGAAGGCCCTATCGTCTTAACGAGGCAAAATATAGCAATATAGCATTTTTAACTAAATCAAGGGCCATAACTCCATTGTTACTTGTCCGATCTAGCTGGTTTTTGAACTCATCTGAGCTTTCATTGATTTTAACAACCTGTTAAAGTTTGGTAAAGATCGGATGAAAAATGAAGGCCCTATCGTCTTAACAAGACAAAATTTAACGACCGACGGACGGACGGACGACGGACAACTCAGCATCCCATAAGCTCTGCTGGCCTTCGGCCAGTAGAGCTAAAAATCTAAAAACATCATCAGCTTTAACAAGTAGGTCAAGGTCACAGATGAAATCCATGCGTCCAAAAAGATGCACTACCCAAGACACAACTATGTCAAAATAAAATGTTTTGTCTTCCAAAGATTAAGCTATAAACTAGTGCATAATTATAGTTCATGAGAAAGTGATGTAAATGAAACAATTAAAGTTATCTGTCCTTTGCTTGGACGGTGAAGGTCACATCCACATTTGCTATTATGCACGCTGTGATGTACTATCCAAGAAACAACTATAAGCAAAGTTTGAAAGGTCTAATGCATAAAGTTTGTGTGAAAGTGACCTAAACGCAAATGTTGAAGGTAAAAATTATTAAGTTATCTTCCCTTTGCTTGGAGGGTTAAGGTCACTTCCACATTTGCTTTATCACGTTGCAATGTACCGCCCAAGATACAACTATAAGCAAAGTTTGAAAGGTCTAGCGCATACAGTTTGTGAAAAAGTGACCTAACGCAAAAATTGAAGGTAAAAACTTCATGGTTATCTGCCCTTTGCTTGGAGGGTCAATGTCACTTCCACATTTGCTTTGTCACGTTGCGATGTACCAACCGAGATACAACTATAAGTCAAGTTTGAAAGGTCTAGTGCATACAATTTGTGAGAAAATGACCTAAACGCAAAACTTGAATGTTGACGCCTTCGCCGTCGCCAGAAAAGCAACACCCATGTCTCTTTTTTTCTTCGAAAAGGCGAGTTTCGAAAAGGCGAGACAAAAATGGCGATCTGTTTTGATTTTAAATTATCCTCATTGATGCTTGGTCTTGTATACAAACATTAGCATTTTACATAATTCAATTGCAAGTTTTCAGACTAGTTGTCTAAAGAGTGTCAATGGAAGTTTGTTAAAAATACAAATACCATAAATTCGTACCTACTTTAAAATAAACATTTTCATTTGCTTTTGCAAATATTGGTTGAAATAGCATTTGTGTAGAGATATGCTGGCTCTTCTTGGGATTAAGGCAAACATTTGCTTTTCTCTCAAATTTGTGTGCCTCTCACCGCTGTAGGTTCGATCCCTCAGGGGCCTAGGAATCTTTATGTGAGGAAGCTATCCAGCTGGCATGCGGAACGTTGGTGGTTCTACCCAGGTGCCCGCCCGTGCACGAAAATTGCCCGGAGGGGCACCTGGGGTCTTCCTCCACCAATGGAAGCTGGAAAGTCGCCATATGACCTTAGCTGTTGGTGCGACTATAAAATCCAATTCAATTCAATTCAAATTTGTGTATTGAAATTATTTAAAATTCTCTACTAAAGTCAAATGTGAACCTTCTATAAACCAAACCCACATAATCATCTACAAAAAATAAAATTTATATTTAAAACAAATTAAAACAAAAAACATATACTAATAATAAAAAACAGAGGCCCTCTTCCTGTGGACGCTCTACTGGCAACCACGGCTCTTATAACATCAATGAAGCGAGTGACTGCCATTTACTGTCTTTTGAAAGTTTCGGGCAAAAAACAGCTTTTTAACTAAATCAAGGGCCATAACTAAAAGTCTGGTAAAGTTTGGTACAGATCAGATGAAAAATGACGGCCCTACCATATTAACGAGGCAAAATATAGCATTTTTAACTAATCAAGAGCCGTAACTCCTCTGTTACTGGTCCGACCGGTCCAACATAGAGGTAATTTTTTTTAAAAAAATCAATAAGTAAATCAATTAAAAAAAAAAATTAAAAAAAAAAAAAATAAATAAAAAAAAAAAAAAAAATAAATAAAATAAAAAAATAAAATAAAAAATATAATAATAATAATCAATCAATGAATAATTTAAAAAAAAAATAAAAAATTAAAAAAAAATAAAAAAAATAAAAAAAATAAATAGTTTTTTAAAAAAAATTCAAATAAAGAAACCATTAAATAAAAATAATATTCATATAAAAAAAGAAAGTCATAAAATCTGCTAAAGTATGCAAAATGAAGGCCCTAATGCATGACGAGGCAAATTATAGCATTTTTTAACAAAATCAAGGGCCATTACTCCGCTGTTACTGGTTCAGTCTGGCTGGTTTTCAAACTTGACAAAGATTTCATAGACATAAACGATGAAGTTTGGTAAAGATCGGATGAAAAACGAAGGCCCCTATCGTCTTAACGAGGCAAAATATAGCATTTTTTAACTAAATCAAGGGCCATAACTCCGCTGTTAATAATCCGATATGGCTGGTTTTCGAACTTGTCCGAGCTTTCATTGATATTAACAATCTGATAAAGTTTGGTAAAGATCGGAATGAACAATGAAAGCCCCTATCATCTTAACGAGGCAAAAATATAGCATTTTTAACTAAATCAAGGGCCATAACTCCACTGTTACTAATCCAATATGGCTGGTTTTCGAACATGTCCGAGCTTTCATTGATATTAACAATCTGATAAAGTTTGGTAAAGATCGGATTGAACAATGAAGCCCCTATCGTCTTAACGAGGCAAAATATAACATTTTTAACTAAATCAAGGGCCATAACTCCGCTGTAACTGGTCCGATATGGGCTGGTTTTCAAAATCGTTCGAGCTTTCAACAACATAACAATCTGATAAAGATTGGTAAAGATCAGAATGAACAGCGAAGCCTCTATCGGCTTAACGCTGCAAAATATAGCATTTTTAACTAAATCAAGGGCCATAACTCCGCTGTTCCTAGTCCGATATGGCTGGGTTTTCGAACTTGTCCGAGCTTTAATTGATATTAACAATGTGGTAATGTTTGGTAAAGATAGGATGAAAAATGAAGGCCCTCCTATCGTCTTAACGAGGCAAAATAAAGCGATATAGCATTTTTTAACTAAATCAAGGGTCATAACTCCGCTGTTACTTGTCCGATCTGGCTGGTTTTCGAACTCATCCGAGCTTTCATTGATATTAATAACCTGTTAATAGTTTGTGTATAGATCGGATAAAAAATTAAGGCCCCTATCGTCTTAACGAGACAAAAGTTAACGCCGACGACAGACGAAGGACGGACGACGGACAACTCGGCATCCCATAAGCTCTGCTGGCTTTCGGCCAGTGGTGCTAATAAAAAAAAGGCAAAACTCTCTGGTAAAGTTTGGTAAAGATCAGATTGAAAAAATGAAAGCCCTATCGTAATTAACGATGGCAAAATATAGCATTTTTAACTAGATCAAGGGCCATAACTCCGCTGTTACTGGTCCGATCTGGCTGTTTTTTCAACTTGTCCGAGCTTTAATTGATATTAACAATGTGGTAAAGTTTGGTAAAGATAGGATGAAAAATGAAGGCCCTATCATCTTAACGAGGCAAAATATAGCATTTTTAAATAAATCAAGGACCTTAACTCTGCTGTTACTGGTCCGATCTGGCTGGTTTTCGAACTTGTCAAAGCTTTCATTGATATGAACAATGTGGTAAAGTTTGGTAAAGATAGGATGAAAAATGAAGGCCCTATCGTCTTAACGAGGCAAAATATAGCGATATAGCATTTTTTAACTAAATCAAGGGCCATAACTCCGCTGTTACTTGTCCGATCTGGCTGGTTTTCGAACTCATCCGAGCTTTCATTGATATTAACAACCTGTTAAAGTTTGGTAAAGATCGGATAAAAAATTAAGGCCCTATCGTCTTAACGAGACAAAAGTTAACGCCGACGACGGACGACAGACGAAGGACGGACGACGGACAACTCGGCATCCCATAAGCTCTGCTGGCCTTCGGCCAGTAGAGCTAATAAAAAAAAGGGCAAAACTTCTGGTAAAGTTTGGTAAAGATCAGATGAAAAAATGAAAGCCCTATCGTATTAACGAGGCAAAATATAGCATTTTTAACTAGATCAAGGGCCATAACTCCGCTGTTACTGGTCCGATCTGGCTGGTTTTCCAACTTGTCCGAGCTTTCATTGATATTAACAATTTGTTAAAGTTTGGTAAAGATCAGATGAAAAATGAAGGCCCTTGGCCAGTAGAGCTAAAAATCATCAGCTCCAAAAAGTAGTCAAGGTCAGAGATGAAATCCATGCGTCCAAAAAGATGCACTACCCAAGACACAACTATGTCAAAATAGAATATTTTTTCTTCCAAGATTAAGCTATAAATTAGTTTTAAAACATCTAGTGCATAATTATAGTTCATGAGAAAGTGATGTAAATGTAACAATTAAAGTTATCTGCCCTTTGCTTGGATGGTGAAGGTCACATCCACATTTGCTTTGTCCCGTTGCAATGTACCACTCAAGATACAACTATAAGCAAAGTTGGAAAGGTCTTAGTGCATATAGTTTGTGAAAAAGTGACCTAAACGCCAAAGTTGAAGGTAAAAATTATAAGGTTATCTGCCCTTTGCTTGGAGGGTCAAGGTCACTTCCACATTTGCTTTGTCACGTTGCAATGTACCACCCAAGATACAACTATAAACCAAGTTTGAAAGGTCTAGTGCATACAGTTTGTGAGAAAATGACCTAAATGCAAAACTTGAATGTTGACGCCTTCGCTGTCGCCAGAAAAGCAACACCTATGTCTCTTTGTTTCTTCGAAAAGGCGAGACAAAAATGGCGATCTGTTTTGATTTTAAATTATCATCATTGATGCTTTTGATTTTAAATTATCCTCATTGATGCTTAGTCTTGGATACAAACATTAGCATTTTACATAATGCAAGTGTCGCAAGTTTTCAGACTAGTTGTCTAAAGAGTGTTGATGGAAGTTTGTTAAAAATACAAATACCATAAATTCGTACCTACTTGCAAATATTGGTTGAAATAGCATTTGTGTAGAGATATGTTGGCTCTTCTTGGGATTAAGGCAAATGTTTGCTATTCTCTCAAATTTGTGTATTGAAATTATTTAAAATTCTCTACTGAAGTCAAATGTGAACCTTCTATAAACCAAACCCACATATGTCCAGTGTTGAATTTCCTGATAAACAGCTTAGAAACAAAATCATAAATATACAGACAAACTTCATAGCCTCAAGACATGCATGCGTTTAAGGGGTCTCAAATTTGGTATACAAATATGTTTGTTATTTAGAGGCTTTCAAACATGCATGTTTGTGTTAACAAGTAAATGTAGTGAAATTTTTTCAATTGCATGTAGTTGTATACCATGTAATGCATATGCCATGCAAATGTGTAACGTAAACCATGTAAAGCATATGCCATGTAAATGTGTAACGTATACCATGTAAAGCATATGCCATGTAAACACGTAACCTATACCATAAACGCATATGGCATGTAAATATATGCCATCTTAACATGTACCATATACCATGTAAAGCATATGCCATGTAAATGTCGCATTAAAGAAACCCAGTGGTGTCGTTGAAGCTTTACATGGCATATGTTACATGTTTGCATGGTATATGTTTACATGACATATGTTTTTATATGTACATGTTTGTTTACAAAGGTATAACCGGTAAATCCAACTGAAATGTACATCAAAGCCAATATATTGCTTACCAATTTATGGAAGAATTCCTGAACTTTGACCTTTGTGAACTCTGGTGAGGTTGGAGCGACAATCTGTTGAGTGGATGCCCTTATCTTGGGGGCCGTGAAAATTTCTGAAAAGTCATCTTCCACCTCCAGTGATGAGAACTTGGATATTGACCTAAAATAATGAAACGTATTCTTGGATTTTGACCTATAAATGAAAATTTATCTTAGATATTGATGTAAAATATTTGAGAATTAATCTTGGATATTGACCTCATAATGAAAATTAATCCTGGTTATTGACCTGGTAATGAAAATTAATCTTGGATATTGACGTAAAATAATGTGAATTAATCTTGGATATTGACCTCATAATGAAAATTATTCCTGGATATTGACCTGGTAATGAAAATTAGGATATCATAGACACATTTTTAGAAACAAATCTGATGTGACAATACAGTGGAATGATCACAATATCACTATAAACTACAAGGACATATTGTGAAGAAGCTATAGTGCCAAATGCTATAATATTGAACAAGACGATGATAGTGAATACATATAATTGTACATTAACATTATGGACTTTGTAGGTCACCTCTCATTTTGGCGTATGGATTCATAAGAAACTGAAGCCCACTGTGCAGTAAAGTTCCTTCAAGTGGCCTTGGTAGCTCAGCGGATAAGTTCTCTCACTTTAGGGCTACAGACCTTGGCCCACATGAGGTAAAGCTCATCATTTCATCTGATGGGAATCATTTCATCAGCCTCTGAGGTTGCAGTCACACTTTAACGGGCCGTAAAAAATCATTTTACAGACTTAAGATATTTTTTTTATATATATATTGTTTTTAAATATTTCCACCTGTCTTGTCAGAAACATGAATCACATTATTAACACTCTTAGGGTAGAAAGAATTTCTAAATTGTTTCAATTAATAACGATACTTTTACTGCCAAAATATTTTTTTTTCATGATAATAGATTGTTAGCTTTACCCTAAAGGATTTTGGTAATTATTTCTGTAGAATTTCCAGAATTTAATTTTTACAAAAGTTTGATTTAGGTTTTCATACCAACTGCAATAGCCATAGTGAAGAATGTGACTCCAATGACAATTTTGAGGAACACACAGATGCAATCTTTCCTTCTGTACATTCTTAAACTTATTATATCAGAAAATGATTGAACAGTCAGCAGGAAGTGTTTAGGAAAGAACAAATCAGCCAAGTTTACCTCTCATGTGCTCTTTTCAGTATAGACATAAATGTGTCAACTTTCCTCAGTTGTTTACACATATCATGTAGACGCAGGGCCTCCTCATGGCAGATCATTGACTCGCGTAAGTGGGCTTTGGCTGCAAGGGAGCATGGATATTTATGTCAAAACAATGACGTTATATATGTCAAAACACTGACCTTTGACCTTGAAAAAGTCATCGAACACCAAAGATTGTTTAGAAAGATGGACACAAAAAAAATAAAACATAATTTTATGTAGTTTTTGGATTTTTTCTTTCTTCAAACTAATGACATCTTGTTAGTTTTTACATATTTGAATATTTGCAATTCATTGTTAATAATCTATAAATAGTTACATTTTAGGATATTTTATTTGACTATGTCAAAGCAGGTTAACATTTAAAATGACAATGGATTAAATATTTGAATACTTAACACAATAAAAAAAGTTTGCATATGCCATTTTTAATAACAATCACAGCGTTACAGAGTGATACATGTTGCTATAAATAGATTACAACTGATAGAACAGTACAAAGATCAGCATAGAACGTGGTGGATTGCACAATATGAAATCCTACCTAACTGTTTACGTTCCTCGAATGTTTGTGGAGGTTCAACGGGCATATCTTCTTCTTCGTCTTCTTGTTGTGACAATCCACTGACCAACTCCTTCACTTTGTCTGCATCTATACTGTCTGTAATATCAAAGTACTGAGAGTACATATGTATGGAATAAAGTGGATTTAACTAGAACTATCACTGAAGGTGATGAATACCCACGCTTAAATTCTAAGTCAAACAAAGGGCCATTATTCTGTAATAAATTAGGCAATCAACAAAGGGTGATGTAGATGGACATAAGATCATCAGTGGTTATGTGTATATGAAATCTGGGAACAACCCATTCAAAACTGAAGTAATAAAAATGTGTTACGCGATGGGATGCGACATGACAGGACAATGTTACGCGATGGAATGTTGCTGACTATGTGATTCCTATATAGCCCCCACTTCACTTTGTGCAAGCGCGGGTATAAAGATGTATGTAATAACCCACTAGTGACAAGGCACAGACAAACTTCTCTACCCTATCTATGACTATATCAAATGACAAATAACAATGCATCACAAATACATAAATTATGTATGAAATAAAATTTAGGCTGAGCAGATCTCACGACAGAACTGTCTCCCCTGAATACTCACATAATTAGTTAAAAGAAAACTGAAAATAAATCTTGTTTCAAAATGTCTTATTCTGAAGTAACGTTTTTCTTTTAGGACACAATTGCAGTGAAACCCAGAGGTCAGATGTATTTTCCCTCATAGGCATAAATTAAACAAGAGGTCAATGACCTTGAAGCTCTACTGATTGATTTTGATTTCAGGAAGTAGTCGCTACAGACTTGTTTTTTGAAAAAATATTTTTAGCCGTGGCGGCCATCTTGAATTTCCGGCCGACCTGAAATTTTGCTAGGATCAATAAGACATCAAGAGCAACATTCCTGTGAAGTTTCATGAAAATCCGTCAAGTAGTTTCAGAGGAGTAGTCGCTACAAGTTTTCATTATATAACTCTATGTAAACAAAGATGGCCGCTGGCAGCCATGTTTAACGTCGAATCAAAACGATTTTCGACAAGGACCAACATCATGTCATGCTGATCATTTTAGAAAAGTCCCATATCAATATCACTTATAGTTTTCATGAAGTAGTCGCTACAAACTTGTTTTTTAAAAACCTATTTTTAGATCTGGCGGCCATCTTGGAATTTACATCAACATGAATTTTTGCTAGGATCAACTAGACTTCATGGGCAACATTTCTGTAAAGTTTCATGAAAATCCATTCAGTAGTTTCAGAGGAGTAGTCGCTACAAAAAAAAGTTTACGGACAGACGGCCGGACGCCGGACGCCGCACCACGGCATAAGCTCTGCTGATCTCTGATCAGTAGAGCTAAAAATTGTTTGCTTGCCGTTGCAACCTGTGAAAAAAAATGTGCCGTTTCAAATTTATTTACTACCTTTTTTTTTTATCGATCATTTTCCCTCCTAGTATACATATGATATATGGTATATTTATTACTTTAATGTAAACTGATGCTTTTTTATCCCTCCCCTGTGCTATGAAATAGACAGACTATGTCTTAGGTTGCTATGAGTTTAATCAAATTTCACCAAAACACCACATGTTCAGTTTAGTTTCAGTTTAGTTGTCACACAAACATGAGGATTAAAAATCCTGACCAAAAGGCACATATTATACTGGTTCAAATTACATGTCTTGATATTCAACTGAGTTTGTAACCACAATCAACTTACCTGGCTGATCCAGCAATGCGTCTGCAATATGATGATTGGCCAACGCGTTATAATACTCCGCCTTCACCTGCGTCATGGACAACCACGAGTACGGGATATAGTCCTTCACTGGTTCAGTTTGCATCAACTTATGAGTATCACGGTACATGTGTGACACCTGAAACAAAGCTTCACCATATAGAATGATACTCCCTTGATCAAATATGAAAAGTACAGTAGTCACAGAATGTCCGCTTCAACAATGCTGGTCTGATAAATGAAATGCCTGAATCTGCCATATTACAAATTGCATTCAATATGATATTTAGATCTTTCTATGGAACAACATTAGGCTCATTTGAAGTGTGTGAAGCCCGAGAAAGATCGAAGTATTAAATAAAATCTTTATATTTACCGGTACATTATGTTTGTTCTATCTGTTTTTCAGACTTTAATTATGTAATTACGTTGTATCTTTGTTAAATATAGTGTTTTAAAACTGTAATATGTTCTGTTGGAACAGCGACGTTGCCAACATTGCATGCTTTTGTATAGCAACTTATGGCAATTAGCACAAGAACGTCAAGATGACATCACAAAACAAGTTCATCAGACGAATTAACTGCACCTTGTTTGTTTTAGCTCAACCCCAAAAGTAAATGCTGTTCATTGAGGCGCAACAAGACGCAATACTTTATTGCAGCATGTGAAGTAGAAATGTAAATATCTGCATATGAAAAGCAGTCTCTATCAAATCAGACTTTAAGCATCATATGACAAATATTTGAGTAATGAGTTTGGCCAAAATGTATATCATCACATGAACATACCATATATAAACTGTATCCCACAACTATATCACACAACTGTATCATACAACAAGTTTACATGTCATATGTAACCTGTTTCACACAAATGTATTAATATTTTGCAAGTTTATATGCCATTATAATCTGTATCGCACAAATGTATTGCACAAGTTTATATATGCCATATATAAGTGATATCACACAGCTGTATTGCACATAAAGTTCCTATGTCATATTTATAGGATTAACTGTATTGGAATTTTGAATTTTGCGACAGTAAATCAGTCATTTAATGGCCTCAAATTGTGTTGAATGGCAAGGAGTTAGAGGAGCCATTAAATTTATGATTTGCGACCATTAAACGTATGATATAGCATCACAAAAGTAAATATTTCAATACTGGCAAACCCGTTTCTAATGCATTTCATAATTTTGTTTGGAATAAAACGTAATGACGTCATGTTTTTGATGGTTAAATGTCACATGCTGGATTTGTGAAGCATTATGCATGCTTAACTTACCATAGAGGCTTCCTGAGCTACACAAAAATACTGAAGGATCCCTTGAGTAACGCCCCCTAGTGTCAGACTTTCGTACACACATTCCTGGGCTTGAGACTGAAAAATAGGCAAAATAAGTTACATGGAATTTTTAAACCCATAAAACAAGAAAAAGTGGACTCAAGAACTTAAAATACTGTAATCACTTTTCGGTTAGCGGCGCTAACTGCGCAACCGGTGTATCTCATTAGAAAATGGTTATTCCGCGATCGGAAAATACACTGACAATATTTATCTTACATGAAAGTCGAACTGCGATAGCTCGAACACGGGTGATTATCATCGGTAACTCGAGCACATTTTCCGGTCCCGACACAACTCCTATATAATTCAATGTAATTTAATCTTGATTTTTCGAATATTATTTCTCGAATACCCCGGCTCGCTCGAGTACTTTTTACGGTCCGAAGATCCATTTTTGTGTGAATTTAAATCTCGCTAAATCGAAGGTGATGATCCATTGCCATGTGACGTCGGCCATATTAATTGCAATCGACGCAGTTGTATTTGTTTGTAGCAAGTTCAATCATAGTGCGAAAACAGATCAAGTTGGTTGTTAAAGGTGCGAACATTTATGATTGAAAAGCGATAATAGATAGATACAATTTATTTTTACCGTACTTCTAGTAAGAACATACTGTTTTCATGCAGCTGTAAACATGTGTGAAGTTTGATAGCTCAAAAGGCTTCTGTGTTTGAGAAATGGACCTTATCGAAAACATGAATGTAAAACTTTATATTACGCCTTTCAATGTTAGCTATATTTACTTGTTTTTTCTCCCTCTGTATTATATTAAAGGTGGTACCTACATGTACTATTGATAAATATGAACATTTTCAATGTATAAAAACTATCAGTTACAAAAACCAATATTTAAAGCAGTTTTAAGTTAATATTCTCCTTGTCCATATATCTGTGTTTTGAAGGGACATACAGACTTTCTGACTACTTTTTAAACTTGCGGTGTCCTGTTACTTTTCAACATAAATTGCATATACCGGTATGTGTTAATTAAAATGTATTTGAATAGTTCAGACCCAATAGAGATATATCTGGTCTAAATCTCAATGTATTTCCATATAAACAAATATGCTCTATTTTTTTTATATCCAAACTGACACTTTTTACATGACAGTTTTAGAAAAATGTAACTCATAGATCAACAATGGGATATAAACCAAACATGGAACTTTAAATTAGTGAAAATGCCTTTTTTTTTACAAAAAAGAAATGAGATTTTTTTACTGGACGCAATGGGTGTGCTATGCCTCTATCAGTACACATTTCAATACTCAATTATAAAACATTGCAAACTCTTTTTCTGCTACCTTTTTTTAAAAAAGCTGTAAATATTTATGAAGAAAAAGACCCTTTTAAGCAGTTTTTTTGGAAGTCATATTGTTGAAATGATACTTATAGTTAATTTACAGATTACTGCTATCTCCCACTTCTGTCTAAAAGTAGTTTTAAGTGAATTGTTTATAACTAACCATATAAAATATACACGTATGTCACAAAGTCACGAATTCGTGATAAGACCAGATATATTTAGTTTCAAACATCAGAGAGGTGAATTAGACGTCCATGTTGATGCCACATTTAGCCTTTCTTAAATACTGAAGCGAAACAGAAACGCAACATGGGAATTTCCGCTATATATTATACATACTGCATACTTAATTCCACATAATATTCCAAAGAAATCCCAAGATGTTTGTAAAAAAAAAAGTTGCACTTAGTTAGAGAAAGAACACAACAGTGATGTTGTAGACATTTTCACCACAGTACACTTTGTAACAAGAAATTCATAAATGTTGAAGTTCCTCTTTGAAAAACTGAGTCAGTTCAGCACTGTATTTAACGTAAAGAGTTTGCAAAATTTTGCATCCTAAGTTTGCTCACATGCTTGAGCCAAATGCGTACTCTGTCAATAATGAAACTGTGAAGGAATCCTATTTGCTGTATTATGTGTTGTTTTAGTGGGTTTTTTTCCAAAAGGAAAGGTCTTACGTAGCCAAGTACCATTCGATTAACAGCAGCATATTGTACATACCTACACTATATAGCGGAAATTCCTGAGTTGCGTTTCTTTTTCGCTTCAGTATATATTGAACATACTATAAATTTGACTGAGCCCGATTAATTTTGCATATTGTTGATTAAAGTGCACCAATAATATATTTAAACCCATGATAATAAAGATAAAAATGCAAAAACTTGAAATTTAATTTTCATTTACATGCAAGAAGGTTTAAAGTCAAAATGACACTAGATTAATACATTTTGATGAATACACCAAGATTGTCGTATGTCCCTTTAATCTACATTTATTCTTATTTTATGCTTGATTTCAAAAGCAAAATTTTTGATCTCATAATTGTTCAGTAAATTAATATGCTCTAATGTGGGAATGATCATCTTTCAACATAAAAATCAAGTTCAATTTAAATTGAATTCTTGCAGTATTATGTCAAAAGGATGGGTTATACATTGTAAACAGTCTATTAAATCATTTTAGAATTATTTTATTATTTGAACTTTGTGTTTCTGGGTTTCAAGAACCTCATTACTCAATGTCCAGTAAAACCTCAGTGTGTTCTGAGAATGTAATGAGCTTTAAATTAACTGGTTTCATTGGTCCAATTTTTATCACTGAACCAATCAGAATGCTTCATTCATAGTTTCATTTGGTTGCTTCTGTCATGACATCTCACTTTCTAGTATTATGACATCACATGCTGGTATTATGATATCACGTTATGCTATTATGATTCAACTCAGTGTGTTCTCAGATTTGTATCGCTTACTGAGTAATGAGTTTCTTTAAACCAAGAATCACAAAATTTTAAAAATAAAATAATTCTAAAATGATTTAATAGACTGTTTGTAATGCTTTATCATGAAGATTGTCGTATGACCCTTTAACCTAAATTTATATGGGCTATGTTGATTTCCATATTTATATCTTCTACAATATCTTTGATCTCATACTTGTTGATTAAATTAAAGAAAGATTATTCCACATGGTCTAATCTGGGAAAGATAACTTTTCAACATGAAAATCATATTTCATTAAATTGAAATCATTCAGTAACATTTAAAACCTTAACACAGAAGTATTAGGACAAGTATACTTGAAGGTATCAGTTAACAATAGGTAACACTGGTTTCCAGTATCCGCTAACACTGGTTTCAAGTCAAGTGTCTTAAATCTCGATCATTGATAAGCTTCACAATCCACAAACACTGACAATAATGGCGACTGGAGGAAAGTTTGCAACATCGTCTATTTACAGAACAGGACATGAGGAGTATTTCGAGTATGCCTGTGCTCCCTGTACAGACGAAGGCAGGAACTCGGAGGCAGTGAAGTTTTGTGAGAATTGTTCTCATTATTTGTGTACAAAATGCTTTAAAGATCACAACAGATTTCCTGCACTGAGAAACCACAAAGTTCTGGACGTGGCAGCCATGTCCGGGCCACAGCCAGTCAAGTTTATACCCACGGAGCCATGTCCAAGTCACAATGGAGGCTTGATTGACACCTACTGCGGGGATCACGATGACGTCTGCTGCCCCACTTGTGTGGCGCTAAATCACAGGTATGTGTACCTGATGTTATCTTAAATGCATTTAAAGTACTTAAAATGTCACTGAATTTTGTGCACACGGAATGCACACGGAATGCTCTCGAGTTATTATGAATTTAAATGGATATTTAAGAAATTTGTCATGTTCAGAGCTCCAGATAAGGACTGATAAGTGTCACCATACAATAGTCCAATGTGTGTAAACATGCATAACAACAGTATGTAGCCATTTTCTACATCACCGGTAATTTGTAGGCATTAGTATGCAGCTTTCCACTGCCTGAATGTTTCTTTGCCAATACTTCGGATACTGATTTTTGTCAATGTATTTATGGCTTTCTCAGTAAGATCGGACAACAGAATCTGCCCATTCCAGTTTAGGGTAATCTTTCTGTCCAGAAAAATCAAGCAAACTTTTTTTTCCCCTGCAGGTAGAGCTAAAATCGTACAGAATCATTTTTATGTGCATCATGTATTGTAAAATATCAGCGCATTTTACTGACGCACAACTTGAAATTCACGTGCGTTTTTAGACTTTTTCATGCGTCAAAAAAGCAACGATGCACCTTATCTGGAGCCTTGTCTCATGTTACTTTTAGATCTCTATTACTGGAATAAAGAAATCATGTTGAATTGACTTTGATAACTGTCTTCAATATAAACAGTTAATTATAATCTATTTTCTATATGGGCATGTTTCCTCATAATGTACTACTAGGCCGACCATAACATTATTGATTTGCTGTTTCCCAGCCAACCCAAAACTATTTATAGCAATTCTTGATCAACATTTTTTACCTGGGATGACTTAGCAAATCCAGGCTTTTGGGGATTTCCGTCTGCCTATCCGTTCGTCTGTCTGTCCGTCTACACGTTTTGACGTTCAGGTTATAGCTTTTGATTTAAGTTTTTGTTTTTCCTCATTTCTCAAAAACAATTTGTCAGAAAACTTTGAAACTGGGTACACTGTGCATTATCATTACACAACCTTATATAACAAGCTCCATAACTCTGTCATGTATTTTACCTGAATTATTTCCCTTTCTAACTTAGATTTTTCAGTTAAAATGTTTAAAGTACAACATTTGACAAGAAGCTTTTAAGCTTGGCATACATATTCATCCTCATTACACGCCCATATGTGACAGGCACCTTACCTGTCACGCATTTAACCAGAAATATCCCCCTTTTCCACTTCGATGTATGGTTAAATTTTGAATGTATAGTCAAGTTCCAAAAAACAATTGACAGAACAAGAGAACGCCTGGTGGTGTTAAAGCCGGGTTTTCCAAAATGTTAAAGATGAGTGCCTTGTGCCGATGAATATCGGACATGGTATTGCTGAGATATAACAAAGACTTTTTTTTCCTCCCCCACCCTCTGAAACAAACAAAAAGGTATATTTTGGAGAAAGTAGGTCACATTGAACTAGTTTTCAGGTTATGGTCAGTGGTTAATGGGAGTAAGATGCTGTTAAAGTTTGATGAAGATTGGACATGGTATTGCGGAGATATAACAAAGACTTTATTCCCCCACCCCCCCTCTGAAACTTAAACACCAAGAGGTCAATGACCTTGAAGCTCTACTGATTGTTTTGATTTCAGTAAGTAGTCGCTACAAACTTGTTTTTTGAAAATTTATTTTTATCTGTGGCGGCCATCTTGAATTTCAGGCCGATCTGAAATTTTGCTAGGATCAATTAGACATCGAGAGCTACATTCCTGTGAAGTTTCATGAAAATCCATCAAGTAGTTTCAGAGGAGTAATCGCTACAACTTTTCATTATATAACTCTATGTAAACAAAGATGGCCACTGGCAGCCATGTTTAACGTCGAATCAAAATAATGTTCGACTCGGATAACCATCATGTCATGTTGATCATTTTAGAAAAAGTCCCATATCAATATCACTTATAGTTTTCAAGAAGTAGTCGCTACAAACTTATTTTTTAAAAATCTATTTTTAGCCGTGGTGGCCATCTTGAATTTCCGTCCGACCTGAAATTTTGCTAGGATCAATTAGACATCAAGAGCAACATTCCTGTGAAGTTTCATGAAAATCCGTCAAGTAGTTTCAGAGAAGTAGTCGCTACAAGTTTTCATTATATAACTCTATGTAAACAAAGATGGCCGCTGGCAGCCATGTTTAACGTCGAATCAAAACGATTTTCGACAAGAACCAACATCATGTCATGCTGATCATTTTAGGAAAAGTCCCATATCAATATCACTTAGAGTTTTCAAGAAGTAGTCGCTACAAACTTGTTTTTTAAAAACCTATTTTTAGATTTGGCGGCCATCTTGGATTTCACATCAACATGAATTTTTGCTAGGATCAACTAGACTTCATGGGCAACATTTCTGTAAAGTTTCATGAAAATCCATTCAGTAGTTTCAGAGCAGTAGTCGCTACAAAAAAAGTTTACGGACGGAGTTTTCAAGAAGTAGTCGCTACAAACTTGTTTTTTAAAAACCTATTTTTAGATTTGGCGGCCATTTTGGATTTCACATCAACATGAATTTTTGCTAGGATCAACTAGACTTCATGGGCAACATTTCTGTAAAGTTTCATGAAAATCCATTCAGTAGTTTCAGAGGAGTAGTCGCTACAAAAAAAGTTTACGGACGGACGGACGACGGACGTCGCACCACGGCATAAGCTCTGCTGATCTCTGATCAGTCGAACTAAAAAGGTATATTTTGGAGGAATTAGGTCACAGTGACCTAGTTTTCAGAGTATGGTCAGTGGTAAATAGGAGTTAGGTGCTGTTAAAGTTTGATCGGACATGGTAATGCGGATATAACAAAAACTTTATTCCCCCCCCCACCCTCCGCCTCCGAAACTTAAACAAAAAGGTATATTTTGAAGAAACTATGTCACAGTGACCTAGTTTTCAGGGTATAGTCAGTGGTTAATGGGAGCAAGGTGCTGTTAAAGTTTGATGAAGATCGGACATGGTAATGCAGAGAAATATAGAAAAAACTAAATGTAGGCGCCCGCCGCCCGCCCGGTTTACGGCAATCTATAAGCCGATTTTTTCTCTCAAAAAAAACTGGCTAAAAATTTGAAACTTTAATAGCAAACATGTTCATCATCACTACACATCCATTTGTGACAAGCACTATATATGATAACTCTGTTATGCATTTTACCAGAATTATCCCCTTTTTTCCCTTAGATTTTTTGTTAAAATATTGAATGTCTCCAAAAATCAATTGACAGAAAAACTTTAAAACTTGGTACACATCTTCAGCATCAGTACACATACCATAACCCAGACATGCATTTTACCAGAATTATATCCCTTTTCCACTTGGTTAACTTTTGAATATACAGTCATATTCCAAATTGGATTTTATAGTCACACCAACAGCCAAGGTCATATGGTGACTTTCCAGCTTCCACTGGTGGAGCAAGACCCCAGGTGCCCCTCCAGGCAATGTTCTGCAAGCCAGCTTGATAGAATACTAACATAATGATTCCTGAGGGTTTGAACCCACACAGGGTTCCGGAAATATGGTTGCCCGACGCCCCGGGCAAGTGGATTTTGGGTGCTGGCAAGTGACCTTTGCAAATCTGGTTGCCCGCCACTTGCCCGACAGGACGTTTCGACCAGATCAAGTGGAAAACTAGTCTAATCACAATATGATAATTGAACAAAACTGACCGCTGTTTTTCGCCGAAGCGGGGTCAAATGTGACCCCAGGGTCAGCATTTGAACAAACTTGGTAAAGGACCATAAGCTTATAGCAAAAGCAAAATATCAAACCTCTGGCTCTTGCAGTTTCAGAAAAGAAGATTTTTTAAGTTTTTTCCTATACATGTCTATGTAAAACATGTGACCCTTGGGGCGGGGCCAAATGTGACCCGAGGGTCACCATTTGAACAAACTTGGTAAAGGACCATAAGCTTATAGTAAATGCAAAATATCAAACCTCTGGCTGTTGTAGTTTCCGAGAAGAAGATTTTTTAAAAAAAAGTCCTATATAAGTCTATGTAAAACTGTGACCCCCGGGCCGGGGACAAATTTGACCCCAGGGTCACCATTTGAACAAACTGAGTAGAGGACCATAAGCTGATGCTACATGTAATACATGAGAGCTCTGTGTCTTGTGGTTTCAGAGAAGAAGATTTTTTAAAGTTTTTTCCTATATGTCTATATGAAAAACATGCAAAACCTCAAAATACAAACTTTGGACCCCCGGGGCACAGCCATTTTTGACCCCGAGGATTTTATTTGAACAAACTTGATAGTATAGGCGTTGGCGATCATTTTAAAAGAAAAACTGTTGAAATCTGTTCAGCGGTTCTGGAGAAGAAGATTTTTTAAGGTTTTGACCATATATGGTAATGGCAGCCATCTTGGATGTAGCGCTGACCTAATTTTAACAAATCTAAAAAGCATTCATCTAAGGATCATCCATGTGAAGTTTGGTCAAAATTAGCCAAGCGGTTTCTGAGGAGAAGTCGTTTGAAGAAAAGTTAACGGATGGACGGACGGACGACGGACGGACAACGGACGACGGACGACGGAAGACGGACAACACACCATCCCATAAAACACTTCCTACTGCCCACTTTTTAAATCCTGGGAGGGGAAACGGCAAACAAACCATTTATATGGTCAATTATAGATATTTTAATTTAAGGCACGATTATTCAGACTTTTATCAAGACCTTATTCGAGCCCCTTTGGCCTTGACATTTGTACCATTATCCCTAGATATACAGGTTGTGGTAGGTGGACATAATGACTGCTGCATTTTACATGTACATGTAGTAGACATTTATCTATTTTCAGGGTGTGTAAAGACATCAACTACTTGCCACTTGTCGCCAAGGGTATAAAGAAAAGCAATGAATACAAATCCATTATGAAAGGCATGGTTAAAGTAAAGTCGCAACTTGAAAGCTTGAAAAGGATGAAGCAATATGACAAAAAAAGGCTTGAGATCGAAATGAGCGCCTGCCTGACGAAGATCAAGGACTATCGAACAAAAATAAATAAGCATTTGGACGACCTGGAAAAGACAGCTGAACGTGAAGTTCGCTACAAGCACCAGGAATACGAAGCTGACTAAAAGCAGACATAAACAATCTGGAGCAGATGGTTTCATCACTGGAGGCGAGTATCGACCAACTGGAAAAAACCAACACAGATAATGAGCCACAACTATTTGTCAGTGTCAAAATGGGAAAGAGGAACCAAACTGATGGCAACAAATTAGCACAAAAAACGCAAGCCAGTCGCAAACAAGAAAACCTGAATTTCCATCTAAATAAGAGTATAGAAGAATTTCTCAAGAATCTAAAGTCACTCGGAGATTTTCCTCAGGAGACCCAGAATGCCGTCCCTAATACCGCCATACTGCAGAAGACCCCGGATGACATCCGTTATACTGCCTCACTGGCCGTCCCTAATACTGCCATACTGCAGAAGACCCAGGATGCCGTCCCTAATACTGCCGTATTGCAGAAGACCCAGGATGACATCCGTTATACTGCCTCACTGCTGGGGAAGTATGATGTCAAGGTTGGAGGTGAAAGGTCATGTGATATTAAGGGATCATGTCTACTTGACGACAACACTCTCCTGATAGCTGACTATGGAAATTTTGAAATAAAGAGACTAAACTCCTCCTACAAAATGATAGACCATATCAAGCTGCCTGGTCCTCCATTCGCTGTATGTGCTACTGGTAGTGCAGAGGCTGCTGTAACATTGGTTAAGCAGAAGAAGATAACGTTTATATCTCTAGGAAGCAAGATGACATTGACAAGATCCATCAATGTTCGTGAATATTGCCGTGGTGTTGCCTATAGTAATGGGGAATTGTTTGTCTGCTGTGGTGGTAGTGTAATTGAAGTTGAAGGACAAGTGAGGACATACAACACAGCCGGTCAACTCCTCCGTACAGTCCAGAATGATTCCACAGGACAGCAGATGTTCTCAATACCATGGCATGTTGTTGTATCTTCTGATGGCACACTGATACATGTGGCAGATCTTGACAATGGTGTGATAACTCTGACCAGACAGGGAAACAAGCACTCACAGTTTTCTGATCCAAAACTACAGAAAACATTAGGAGTCTGCCAGGGAGATAATGACCAGCTGTTTGTATGTGGCGGAGACTCCCATAACATCCTCCAATTCAGCAAGAGTGGACAGAAGCTTGCCGTCCTCCTGGACTCGTCACACGGAGTGAAGTTTCCATGGTCTATCTGCTATGACCCTGCCCGCACCAGACTCATTGTTACCATGTTTGATTCTCCTGACATTACAGTGTACAACTTGACCAGGAAGTGAGCACTACATATTATAGCAGGGGAGGTGGGGGTGGTGGTGACTATAAGAACTTCCATAATCAAATACTTTAAGTGATGAAGGACAGATACATATTAATAAGTTCAATCAATGTGGTTATACACAGGTTTTCCTTTCTATGGAATAGTGTAAGGGAAGAAACTGCTCACAAAGAAAATTACTTACTTCAAATAACTAAATAAATTTACGAAAACTGTGATCAATATATTTAACAGTAACATAGCTGCATTAAACTGTAATTTTTATGAACATAATTTATGTAACTAGATGTGAACGGTAATTGTGCATTAAAAATTAAGTTCAGTGAAACACAAATAACCAAACCCATGAAACATTTTAAATTGTTTGCAAGTGTTGACCCGTCTTAAACCCCTGTCGTAAAATTTGGATGGAATTTATATACAAGACTATCCTAAACATGCTAAACTGTACATGTATATATAGACTTAAAAGATGTAGTCGTAAATGCATTAGTACAATCACAGATGTACTTACAATTTCTTCTTGCTGCATGTTTAACATTAATGATGTGTACGTTTTATTGTCTAAATATGGTGTTGTCAATGTCTGAAATGTTATTAACAGGACACTGTCCATAAGTAAGCAGATATTGAGCATAACCAAATAACTGTCTAATTTTTATTCAGTGAAATGTATACATGAAAACATGAGCACAGATCCAGATAAGTCTGTAGTAATACATTTGTGAGTTTAAAAGAAAAAGTTGTATTTATTATTTGTAAACAATGTGGGACCGCATTATTTACATTTTCTGCTGATCAAGTGACATCCATCCATCTTACGTAATACATGTACATCTGGCCCGTTTAGCTCAGTTAGGAGTGTGCCCCACTATTGCGCATTGTCTTATTACCCGCAAGTGTAATTTTAGTGTGGGCTTCGAGTTCAACCCCACGAAGTGGTACTTCTTTTTTTTTTTGGTACCGCTATTGAATTCTGTCAATCTTGTTTTTATTTAGTAAATATTCAATAATGGTTGATCAACGTTATTATTTTGTGTTTTATCAGCTGAAAAAGTTACGGACATTAGGCCATCCTTAAAAATATATTTGTTTGCTGTTTCCCGACCCAGGATTTTATAAGTGGGTAGGTAGGTAGGTGATTTTTTTTTTTGCCAAAGACAGTAAAAAAACATAAGAAATTAAAGAAAAATATACTAAAAACAGTAAAAAAATAATTTTGTTAAAGTTTTGGGTAGGGCCCTTTTTGGTGGGTAGGTAGGGAAACAGCAAACCAACAATTTTTTATGGTCGGCCTTATCGCTTTAAGAAATAATTGTATATATATATATATATATTTGCATTTCATGGATATATTCTATTTATATAATCATTATCAATACCAAAGGTATAAAAGTTCATCAACTGTACATTGTAAATTAACCATACTCTTTACTTTAAATAAAAATTACTCTGATTATTGCAGAACTTTGAGTAATTAATTCCAAAATAAATTAATGTATATGTAGATGTTTATTTTTGTTATCAAAAAACAGATGTCTTACAGTAGGCTCTTTATTTGATTACTGTCAATATGTCCAATTTGTTACCATTTATATTTGAATTTTCATTTTTGCGCAACAAAATAATGTAGATAATTTTAATTACCAAATTGCCAAAATAAGGAGGAGGATTTTGTCCAGGGTATTTTGTCAGTACATGTAAACGGTTTACACAAATAATTCGGGAAGATATTTTGACTTATGTGTTGACAACTTTAGACAAAAACTGTAGTGCTAAACATTGGTTTAAAATTGTCTACAATCTTACTTGATAAATATTTGATTAATTGAACTGAACTGGGTTTTATACCTCAACAACACAAAAAGGTTATATGGCGCCAGCAGAAATGAACATTCCTGACGCATCCTACATTTAAATCGTGATAAAAATATTCAGAGTAGCTGCATTTATGTAGAAAACACAATTGTTGACAATCTATTTCCATATTTTGTAGTAGATGCTCCATTTCGCTGGAGCCATGATCATTGACAATCCATCTCCATATTCTGTTGTAGATGCTCCATTTTCACTGCAGCCATGATCATTGACAATCTGTCTCCATATTCTTTTATAGATCATTGACAATCCATGATCAGGACCATCTCCATATTCTGTTATAGATTCCTATATATCCTTTTTTCACTCTCTAGGGTGGCTCAAAATAACCTAATATAATGTGTTGATGGGCCATTAAAAAACAATTCAATTCAATTCTACTGTACCATAACGTGTGGTGGGACTTAAAACTTTAGTAATACACACACTTTAAAAGGTGCATTGCAGGCATTAAGCTCGACAGTGTGTAAAGAGTAACCTAACTATACCTGAGGGTAAATGGTATATGTGCATTTCAACTTTCATAGGATGGGTGTGAAAGCAAAAAAAGTTTGTTTATTTGCTTTCACACCCATTTGTACACATTTCTGCTTCCACCAATGGCTTCCACAAAAAGGTAAAAAATAGTGACAGGCGCTACAAAAATGCACTATAAAATCCATTTGAAAGTTATATGCCTAAAGCCAACTTACCATGCTAATATAAAAAGGTCAAGTCACAGTCTGGATTCAAAAGAAAACAAAAACTTTAATATTAACAAAAGCTTTTTCATTTGTTCTTATTTCTTCATAAACTTTCGCAAATATCTATATCAAAATATGCCAATATGAAATGTCAGTCTTCAGAGTTCATTACTGGTCATATTCAATATGCAGCAGGGGATCTCACTGTCAGCTGCTAAAAACTTAAAACATGAATAGATTAGAATGTGTCTCAAAAAATTCCAAACAACCCTCATATATGGCAATTGCCACTGTATTTTTTTTTATTGCCCATGTAGGCAATCATTACAGTTTAGAGCACAGACCTAATAACAAATAGATTGGACACTATGAAAATTATCTAAATTTCACGTGGCACAGTGCGAAATTTTCACAAATTATTTCCCAACTTTAAACAAATATATTATGAAGAGTTTTATAGATACAAGTTTTATTCATGCTAAATACCATCACACATTTTATTTTCTTTCCAATGATAGTATTTTCTTTCTCTTACATTTAGAGCAAAAAAGGAGTTTGATGGAAACTGACTGTTAAAACCTTGATTTTTAAGAGAAAAGCGAAAAATGATGACATTTTTAACTTTAAACATCTTTTTATACAATTTCTTACTTTCAAAATAAACATAAATTATTATAATACCATTTTGCTATTCACTATGAATCGTTTGAATGTATTCTCATCAAAATCAGTGAATAATTGAGAGAGGAGATAGAAGGAAAAGTTAAGGTGTCACGTGATACTTTGGTTACTTCATTGGTTAAGATAAGAAGTTTCCTATCTGTTTATTAATATGTCTGTGTTTAGAGCAATAAGAGCAAAAGTCAAAATCACAGATTAAGTGGGAAAGACATTTTCATACAAAACTATGAATTAGAAATGCATTTATATGAAATGAAGTGAAATGGGTTTTTACGTCATGTTAATACATCATATTAGGTTACAGATTACAGTGTCTGCTCTGTTGTTCACAATTGGAGCCAAATGCTAAAGACAATTAATTTTGGCACCAAAAAAAAGACCGAACAATTTGCGAAAAACATTTTTGTCAGATTTTGGATTTTTCAAATTCTGGCTCAATCTTTTTTCCTTCTCCAAGGACGCGACTGGTTTAGACTGGTTTACTACACAGTGCCCCAGATAACTTTTGGACATTTTGGGTATTTCACTCATAAAATTAAAATTAATTGAGTGAATTTCCAATTTTCAAAAATAATAGGGTGATTTGGGGATCAAATGTAAAACAAGCAAGGTAACTTACGCGTCTTTATGTGAGCTTTAATGACTTGTTATTCATGACGGGAATGATTGATTTTTTCCACAATTCGTAGGTTTTAATTGTCACCTAAGTGTTACATGTTTTTTCTGCAACGAGGGACTTTCCACGGCTTCAACGGATTGAAATAATATGTTTGAAAGGATGCTCTTTACTATCGCCGTCGGTGAAGGGTCATTTTTGGCTTAAAAAAAGTTAAGGATAGTGGGATTATTTCTTAACGGCAACTCGCTTGTCGGTTTACATTCCGGTTTCGACATTTTAATCGTCTGCACACCGCAAACGCTTTCAAAAGTAAACAAGAAAGCGCCCAGACGACTACACAATAGTATAGACTGGTATAGCGTACATATTCAACTAGTCTATACAGCGTTCTCTTTTACTGCTCCACTTTATCGATAATTATGTAACGTCCCAGTCAACATAAACACCGGAAGTAAAATCTGCTTTTTGTAAATATTGGAATACACAGGAAAACATCAAGCAATCACTCATTTGAACACTTTGACTGTCGATACGCTCGAAATTCAAAATGTTTGAGTGAAAAGGAAATTGCTTGCGTATCTGGTACGCATGTCAGGGAAATTATTTGGATATTTGGCAATTTTAATCCACTGATGCATTAATTAAAAGATATTCAGATGCAGTAAAGAGAGTACTTAAAGCTATTATATAGAAACATGGCAACATTTTTTTATATTAAATATCATCTAGTATTTGTACATTTTGCTATTAATAGAGATATCACTAGAAGGCTGTTCCACGGAACATTTATGTCACCTGCTATGTGCTTTTATAGAAAGAACTGAAGCAATCTTTCATGAATTATGGAGCAGATATTTTTTTAATTGTAAAGGTTTTATCAAAAAGGGCATAACTCTGCATTGACTATTTGGTAAGAAAAAACTGTATAAAGTTTCATGACTAAAGGTTAATATTTAGCCATGTTACGAACAAAGTTTGGCTGCAGGTTAAAGTTTTATGAAAAAATACTAACTCTTTCGTTTTAAGGGTACACACACGCATGCACGCACGCGCGCACACAGCGTCAAATATGTTGTTATCCTATTGACGTGTGAAGAACCCGTGGAATTTGTTCTAGTTTATGTTTAGACTCAGATTCCACAATTGTAATTAACATTTGTGTCGATCACATGTTGTGAAATAAATACTGAAAGCTAGTATTTTTATTAAGATTATGGTGCATTAACCATATTGCAATCTCTTCTAGTGTGTCATAAGACAGGTAAGGTGTGATACATTCTCAATGAGGTGATAACAAACTGAATAGCTAATTACATCTTAAGACAGACATTTGGATTACTGTCCAATCTAAACAAGTCAATTACTAAGCATATCAATGGACAGGAAAGGTGATAAGAGAACCTGCTGATATATCAGAACAATTTGTGCAAGAAAGTGATAAAATCACCAATACCCATAACAGTATAATGTATAGATAAGACATTATCGAGGTGATAAGAATTTATTTAGTGAAAACCTAAAGTGTCATAATAATTTACCATCAGCATATATATAAAACAGAAATGAATTACATTTACCATTATACTGAAATTGAGGCAGCGATCTCCACGTTTGTAAATAGAAAATTAAAGAGTATCTTGGCAACATGGATCTTGACATGTCCATCAGTGAAACAAATACAAAAGAAATCTCCATTGAAAAGGAGAAAGTGTATTGGAATATGATAGAACAACCAAGTGCAGGACATCAGTTGGACTCTGAAGTTGTTCAACGTGCAGCTACCAGTAGTAGTAATTCTGACTGTGATAGTGAAAGTGACACAGAAGTATTTGCTGAAGACAAAATGAAATGTGAAACCAATAATGAACAAGCCAGTGAGAAAGACATTGATGTATCTGAAGCTGACAAAATGAATTATTTTACTGAATATAATGTCTACGGAAAAATGAACAATGTAGCATCTGAAACTGAATCTTTATGTGACACAGCAGACAAGGATGAAACTACACAGTTTAAATTTGTCTTGACATATTTCTTCCATTTTGACGAATCGGAAGAATTAGAGGCATGTGATGTAAGTTCTGTTGAAAGCAATGCCGATCTACCTGCAAACAAAGACAACAGTTCTAATGTAAGCACTGCATATCTTCATGCAAACACAGGCCACAGTTCTGATGGAAGGGATACTGATCTACATCCAACCAAAGATGACAGTTTTGATATACATGTAAATGATGCTGACGCTGATGCAATCAAAGGCAACAGTTCCAATGTAAGTGATGCTGATCCTGATGCAATCAAAGGAGATAGTTTTAACACTGATAATGGGATGACTCTTTCATCCAATGTATCCGCGGCTCTGAATGACAGCATGGAACTTTGCAATGAGGGGATTGATTATCCAGATATTGCTGTGGCAAGTGACATAGTTAACATGGATGACAACATCGCAAAAGCTACTTGTGATTCTGGTGAACTTAAAAGATACGCTGGAGATATTTACAACTGGAAAAGTAAAACTACGAGACAAAGTTTCAGGAAACTCCTCCGAAAAGTGTTCCCTAAGTACAAGTATACGGTGAATGACAGTGTGTAGACAACAGATACATGATCTATTGTTTGGGGCGCTTGTTTCAGCCGAAGTTTTTTCTGCAGTAACACGAGCAATTTAAATAATACGTACATCAGTTATATATCATTAGAACTGGTGCTTTTTTTTAGTAAACTTTAGTGGTAAATAAAACTACTTTGAAAATCGGTTGAGAAATAAATAAATTACAGCCAAAATGATTTTTTGAAGGGGCTTTTCCTATGTAAATTCCTTGTTGTTGGGACAGCAGAAAATTAAGAAATGTCAAAAAACTTCAGTTATACTTCATATTTTGCTATAAAACTTTCAGGGTGTCTTAATTTACTAATATCCAACATTTAAAACAATGTTTTGATAAAAATTCTAAAAAAAAATATTTTTCAAATTTTTCATACAGCAGAATTTTGCATTGAAAACAACTTTCCCACATGAAATTTTTATTTCTCAACCAATTTTGAAAAGTAATGTATTTTATTTACCACTAAAAATGTCTGTTTCACTGATATACAACTTATGTAGGTCGTAGATTAATTTATCTTAAAAGTCCCAAAAACCTTTGGCTGAAACAAGCGCCCCAAACAATATGCCCAATTAATTAACTATGCCAGACTAATTCAAAATTATTAAAGTTGGCACTTCACTATACAGTCAGAATCTCAAAGTGCTCTACTAAAAACAGGTTTTACAATATTATGTGTAAATGGTTTAAAGATAGAATTTTTTTATTACTTTATTCTCCTGTTAAGTAGCATTGGAACTTATGATTCTCTAGTTATTTAATTTGTTAAATTGACACAAAGGACGAGTTTCTGAATCTTGTATGGCATCGGTGAAAAGTTAATATATATATATATATATATATACAGCATACAAAACATTTATGTTGATCATTCTTCGTATTGACCATTTTAAAATAAGTTTCTTATGATTAAGTGATTTTATTAATCAGGTCACCATTTGTTTGGAACAATGTTGCTTTAATCTACAGTACATAACGTTAGAAGATTTTGTTTCTTGTTCTTTTGGCCGACTAAAAATATACCGAGAGTTTGTGAAATAATATTGCGTTTTCTTCTTTGTGTTGGTTTTTTCCTTAAAGGGACCGGAGGTAATCGTGAAGAATTACGCGTGTCTATTCAAACAATAAAACCATCATAATGTGTTTCACTTTCATATTCAATGTACATATGCTCTAAACTAGGCCCCATGATACAGGTGCGTTCAATTTAATTGTTAATAAAATAGTTTTTTCAAGAAAACTCAACGATTCGGTTAGTTTTGGTTGCATAAATAATAAATATTTATTCATACAATGCTTTTATTCTGTAAATACTTCTTGTTTTGTGGTGTAAGTACTAGCAATATGAAACCCATATGAATTAATATTATGATATAAGAATACAAAAAAAAACTGAACCATCAAGTTTTCTAGACCAAACATTTTTATGTTTTAACTGAAGATAGCATGTGGCTCAATTTAATTCATTGTCACATTTCACATGAAGCTGAAGACCGTATGACAGTATTCATTGTCACATTACATATGAAGCTGAAGACCGTATGACAGTATTCATTGTCACATTACACATGAAGCTGAAGACCGTATGACAGTATTCATTGTCACATTACATATGAAGCTGAAGACCGTATGACAGTATTCATTGTCACATTACACATGAAGCTGAAGACCGTATGACAGTATTCATTGTCACATTACATATGAAGCTGAAGACCGTATGACAGTATTCATTGTCACATTACATATGAAGCTGAAGACCGTATGACAGTATTCATTGTCACATTACACATGAAGCTGAAGACCGTATGACAGTATTCATTGTCACATTACATATGAAGCTGAAGACCGTATGACAGTATTCATTGTCACATTACATATGAAGCTGAAGACCGTATGACAGTATTCATTGTCACATTACATATGAAGCTGAAGACCGTATGACAGTAGTCCCTTTCATAGATCTTCATAATTTTCAGAAACTGACAAGATACTGAAACATATTTTGGTGCATTTTCTTTTTTTAGCATACATATTACATGCATCAAGCCATTCTAATGCGATTGCTTAGAAACAAATGCTTAGAGGCAACAGTCAACTAAAAGGTGTGATCAGTGATTTTTTTACCTTTTTTCAAAGGTACCTCTACCTTTCAATTGGGAAAATTTAGCGGCGTTTTTACAAAATTGGGAAATTTTCAGAATTCAATAATCAGTATTGTCTACATGAAAAAAAGTACTTTGAAGGCATTTATTGCTCATAATATGTTATTATTGTAATTCAGTCATTCAAAAAGATAGTTTCTTTTTTTTGTCACTCGTAGGTTAGGAAATTTCAGTACAGGTCTGCGGATATTTCTGACGAATCTGTTTGTCAGAGTCACATTTGTCGGGTTTATCACCACCCGTCGGAATCGGACTCCCACTCAGCTTTTTAAACAAAGAGCTTATGCTCTGCAAGCCCTTTGCGTCCTGCTTTTTTAACTTTTTTACATAATATTTTGAATTATGTGATGACATGATGGAGTTTGTTGATATCGAAAGAAAATCTTGGTTAAAAAACGCCTTTCGTCGTTGTTTCGTATAATACTATGCTAATTTAAAGCGTTCGATTGATTCAGGTGACAAAATATAAAAGCGAGACGCCCATTGGATAGCAGGTGCGCGCGCGACTACAAGGTTGTTGTGCAGAGGGGGTAAAGCGCCGAATGTTCTAGATAATGAACTAGCTATTCAGCACAATGATTATTTTTATCGAGGTACAGTACGGCTTTTACCCCAACCTGGTTGTACGACGATATAGGTTTTCACGGAAATTACAATGAAATACGCTTACGGAAAGCACTTTTCCCTATACTTTAAGAGTTAATTTACTATTTCAAATTTGTATATCATTCTAATTGGGAAAATATGCAGCAAATTGGGAAATTATTTCTAGGGGAAACCGCACGATATTCGGTAGTAAAACCTACCAAAAAAAATCACTGGTGATGGTTTATGTTTATTTGGGATATTTTTTTTTAAACATTTTGACTGTTTAATTTAGCTGTGTCAGTATGAACGGAACGGAACGGAAAATCCAGTATCAATAGGAGTGTGTTTTTTTTTATCATTGTGCATGGACAAAGGGAGGTAAACTCATTTATGAAGGTAATGAAAAAAGCAATACTGGAGGGTCAATGATTGGGGTGAAAGGTGTACTGTACATTCCATACTAAAACGGAAACAGCCAGTGCGTTTATACGTAAATTGTTACGTTTATGTGCAGATTAAAAGTATAGGTTTTTTCACGGGGTTCTTAAAATACCCATGATTAAATATGTGTAAAATGAATTACGAGTTGGTAACTTTTAATTTCATCGCTCCAGTTTTGGGGGTTGGTCTGGCTGGGTAAAGCCGTTTATATTGTGTCTATAGAGTTTGGATTCTCAAGGTTTAGAAACAGTGTACATCTGTTGCAAAATGTGCGTGTTGATGGCAGGACAGGGACTTTAAAGCATAAAGCTATCACTGTTAAGAAATTGGCCTATTAATCAATCCACCAGCTTCATAGAGTGAGTTTAATGGTTTTTAATAATTGGAATAAACAGATAGTCTAACCTGTCTTGTTGCCACCCAAGGAAAGGAGCCAAAGTGACTGTTTACTACAGGACTGGTAGAGTTTTTTTACGATTTTTATATGAATTAAATTTTTAAAAACAAGAACACATTGGTCGCATAATGAGCTGTTGGTGGTCAGATCTCTTGAATGAATATTTATATAGTCAAATATTCTTGGGGTGGTTAAATTTTAACTGCTATGGGATGACAGGGAAACTGTGTCTAAGCATTCAGAAGTTGAATGCACATTGGAGAATAGGAACTGAAACATATAATCAATGAGAACATTAAATACAAATTGGTACGTACCATCATGAGCTGGACAAGCATGGTGAGGGTCTGTGGCTGCATGTCCATTGACGGCGCATGGCTGAAGTGATTATGTAGGTATCGAAATGCACCGCCCGCCAACTCGAAATATTTGATTGCTTTGCATAATCCACTCTTTGTTGACATGTCCTGTATGAGTGTGAAAAGATGGTATGCAATCATTTCAATAAAACAATGGTTAAGAACTCATTTTAAAGATGACTAGATATTTAAAATGCACCATTTCTGCAGGTAACATTGTTTTTAACAGTTTGACCCATGTTCAGGGTTATACGTAATCCTTTTTATGCCCATTTACCACAAAATTATATTCTGACAAGGGATCATTTATTAGGATCAGGAGTTCAAATATGGTAACGATCCTTTAGACATGTCACATGTTAGGTAGGAACAACATACCCTGTAAATGATCGGTGCTACAAAACGTCCGTACATCCACAGGTTAAAGAGACACACAGCACTCTTGATTTTTTAAAACTCCTTTTAGCTTTTCTACAAAACTTGCAGTTGTTTAATCATTAATATTAATTATCAGAAACATATAAAGCAAATTGTTGTTGCATATTACCAACTGATGATTATATTGTGCCAACAATATATTAAAACATGGCAGAATAAGAAGAAACAACAGGCCCAAGAAGGCCTGTATCGCTCTACTGGCTGTAAAAATTTGGTGGGATTCATGTGCGAAACAAAGTTTCCATGCTCTAAACAAATCACTCAATTGATGACCTTCTCAAAGATGAAAAAATTGTCATATAAACTTATTATATCGTAACAGAATGAGATCACAAAATTCATGCACCTGTCTTAAAGTGTTCAGGCCCAATAAGTGTATACTGTGAAAGCATTTTATTTCGTCGGGATTAAATTTCGCGATTCTTTCCAAAAGAAAAAATCTGTAAAAAAAGGACTATGTTGAACAGCATTATCGATAAATTGGCCCCAGATTTGTAAGTGCAAAAATATCCCCAGGCTACAGAATGGCAGAGCTGTCTGGCGATTATGTCAGACCTGTTCTAATAAACAATTAACCCAGGTCACCTAGCTAACACTGAAAACACCTACTCGGGGGGTGATGTGGTTTGATCTCTCGTTGTTGAATTTTTACCCTGTCTGACACCATTGTTTGTTTGGGAAGGAAATGGCTGACACCTGCGTCGATGTGTGTCAAATCTCTGATTTGATTGGCTAACAGCTATAATTAGCTCATGAATATTTATGAGTGACAATGCGTCAATTAAGTTGTTTTGATTGCATGATAATAGTACTAATTGATATTAAAACGTAGAGTGCTTGCATATGTGTGTCGTAATGTATTGTGTTTTAAATGTTGCTATGCTAGCGTGTGCTTTGTTTGTTGCTAGTATTTGTTTTTTGTTGATTAAATATATATAAATCTGTACGTGTTATTGAAAATACCAACAAGTATTTCACTTTGCAGAGTAAAGTTTTTATTTTGTTAATGATAAACCTTCTATCTGCAACAAACGACCTGACTCAATAAGTATTAAACTTATACTCATTGATAAAACTGCAATACATAATCGATCGGGAACAATGTTTTAATATAGTAGATATAAAAATCGAACAGGAAATACCGGTTTCGTACACATACTACTTAAATCAAACTCTGGACATTTATAATCGTGGGGATTTGATTTCGTGGTTTGGGTCAACCACGAAATATGCGAAATTAAATCCCCCACGAAATATAATGATTTCACAGTATATGGTTATAGAGTGGGGATCACAAAAGGTTATTTACTCAGGGGCTATGTCCCAATGGGTGGGGTTGGACTCTTGGGCCAATGCTGCTTGGATGGTTGTATCCATATGTTCCTGCCCATTAAGTGTATATATGGTTACAGGGTTGAGATCTCAACAGTTTCCAAGTTATGACCCAGTGGTTATGGGTCTCAGGTGGGGGGACAGACCCCAGGGCTGATGCTGGTTGTATCCCTCTGTTCATGCCCAGAAAGTATATAATACGGTTACAGAGTGGGGATCTTAACAGTTTTCAAGTTATGACTCGAGGAATGTCCCCAGTGGTGGGGATGGACCCAGGGGCCGATGCAGGCTGAATGACGGTATCCGTCTGTTCATTCTCAGGAAGTGTATAACTGTGGTTTCAGAGAAGAAAATCTGTTAAGGTTTTTCCGTTATCAAGGCAAAATATAGAATATTTAAGAAAATCAAGGGCAATAACTCCAGCATTATAGTGTTGATTTTCGAACTTATACGAGCTTTCATTGATATTAACAATCTGGTGAAGTTTGGTAAAGATCAAATGAAAAATGAGGTCCTATCTTACGAGGCGAAAATTAATGGACAGATGGACGGACGACGTACAACTCGTCATCCCATAAATGAAAACCCAAAATTGTATTTAATTATATGCAAGCAGGTTTAAATTCAAAATGATACTGGATTAATAAATTAAGATATTAATTTGAATGCTTTATAAAAGCTTAAAGATTGCAGTGTATCCTCTAGTGATACTGTATACAATCTACCTGTTTACATGCCAACTGTGTGTACAGGGAACCAATGTTAAACAACACGCAGCCCTTCTCAAATGTCAGCGTCTTCTGTATGTTTGGCACACCTGTCAGTGAATCATACCTGCAAATAAACAAGATGTGAGAGAAACCACCTTTAACAGGGACTGTAAGATACGGGAGAAACCCCCTTTAACAGTGAATGAGACCTGTAAAATATGAGAGAAACCACCTGCAAATGAACAGGAGAAACCACTTTTAACAGTGAATCATAGGGCGCCAAACAGGAATGAACAGGATTTACAATGGTCCTATAACACGAGGCAGTGAATCGAACCTGCAAATATGGGGAGATATGGCAAAGGCAAAAGACAAACAACTTTGACATTTAAATTAAAGTGTGACCTTGACCTTGGTGACAGGAACCTGGGAGTTGAAAAAGACACGTCATCTTGATGTGATAAGCATTAACGTGAAAGACAATCAAAATCCTGGTGATGACAGTTATAGATATATATGGTTAATGTACAACAGATGAAGTTTTCATGAATGTTTCTAGATCTTTGACAAAGTCAGTATTCATGTCATATGTATATGCTGTGGTATTCCAGTGTGGCAGCACTATAAAGTTGAGCATAGAGCTCACTGCTCCAAGTTGACATAATATGACTACACAATTGTTAAAGTGCCATTTAACCCCATAATTACCAGTGAAACATGATAGGTATTCTCCGATAAGGAAGAAATGTTAAACCCCTTACATACCAGTGAAACATGATGGGTATTCTTCGATCAGGAGGAAATGTTAAACCCCATACATACCAGTGAAACATGACGTGTATTCTCCGATCAGGAGGACATGTTAAACCCCATACATACCTGTGAAACATGACGGGTATTCTTCGATAAGGAAGAAATGTTAAACCCCATACATACCAGTGAAACATGATGGGTATTCTACGATCAGGAGGAAAGAATCGTTTCTCTAAGAAATACAGCTGGTTGTAATACTCTATCAACAGGTCGACACCGGACTCATTTCTTTGTGGTGTCCGCAATGCCTGGTTAAAAAAAGGTAAAATTAATGTTCAACACATTTTGCAGTATATTTGGTAGCTAATATTGGGGAATGAAGAATACAGTGATAACTTCCAAGCATTTCCCAGAATTGCTGGCTACGTCTGTAACAATAATGACTGGCTAATAAATCATAACTTACACCCTATGCAGAAGACCTCACGCTACAGATGGACAGACAAGCTAGGTACATGTGGAATAACAATGAAGATGATGCCATTTCTATAGAAAGATGTCAGCATGCTATATTACAAAATGGTAACATTTTGGAATGACAATCTGCTCTCTGAATATAAACATTAGGAAAATTAGGCCACCCATAACTGAAGGAGTTGCACACTGCAATCACTGAACTAGTTTGTACAAGTTCATGCATAATTCCTGTCTTATCAAGTCACCAAGCCATGGTTATTGTATATGGCTTCCCTGTAAATGATGTGCATTACCTTACATTTCATGTAGCTGTAGAATCTCGATTCATAGCAAGACAAATTCAACATAAAATATATCAGTAATCTGTAGCAGAACTGAGGCGCTGACGGTGGTTATGTTATCTATATTACGTAGTCCCACCTTAATTCCATCAATTAAAAACATTTTTTACTGAAAAATACGATAACCTGTTTAAAATTACCTATTAAATGTTTTAGTTTTACAATATGCAAACTTTTTAAGCTGAAATTAAGGTTTCATTTCATATCCCAGCCAACCCCATTTTCGCTTCTTGGAGAAGGGGTTGGACGGGGTATGAAAGTTAATACTCGGACCACGTAATCATTATAAACCACACACAATCTGGCCTTGAATTCACCAACCATTCTTGAGAATATTCTTAAACTTAAGCTGAAGTATGCAAATTTAATGCAAAAATATTTCTATAAGTTTCAAGTATATGGTGCTAGCAGCTATGTATAAATATGAAAAATACTAATAAATGGCAACTGCATACGGTTATCTCTGAAGGTCATCGGAAACCTTGTGAATGAAATTTGAGCTCAAGTCTTAGAATAGTTTGAATTGCAGGCCAGGTTTAAACCAAAAAGTGTTTTAATAAGTTCAATTAGCTTAAGGATCGCTTCTTACCAGCCTAAGTTCTTGCAGATCTTGTAATTCAGTGTCGTACTTGTCTGCCTCCTCACTGTAGTGCTCCAGAATGAAATCCTGGATAAATGTATAAATATGAGATGTTTTCATTCTGGATACTAACTGAAACAAAACTGTTTAAGTAAAATTTAGTAAAAATCATGAACTGGTTACTTTAGTTATCCCATACACAAGCTGAAATTTGCTGATTTTTCAATAAACAAGGGTTAAGTTCCAGAACACATGCATTAATTTTACTCATTGCCAAAACATATTGGAAATAAAGCTTCTAATCAAATTTGGTGAAAATCGGAATCTGGTTACTACAGTCATCACATACACAAGCTGAAATCTCTTATTTCAACATAATAACACTTAACACATTCTTGATCATACTGAATTAATCGGAACTGTTTTCTGCAGTAAATGAAGTACACAATTAGAAACTATTTTTTAATAATCAAAGACAATAACATGCACTGACTTTGCTCGCTAAAAAGCTAAAACAAATTAAAACTTAATATAAAAGTAAAAATCCGCCAGGGGCATGAAACGTCTACTTGTCCACTCAGTAGAAATTCAGATGAATTCTTTTACAATTTATCTATTTGACCATTCAAATATATCATAGGACGAGTAACTCAGAAACAAATTTTCTTGCCCGGTCAGCTAAAGCAAATGTTAACTTGAAGTGCACAATCCTTAATGTGAAATTAGCAGAAAAGTAGACAAACTTTTACATCGACAAACCTAAATGCAAACTTAACAGAAAAGTAGACACTTTTGAATACAGTGCTTTGGGTGGTATAGAATCATTGGTAGTAAAGAATCATTTTCTGTTTAAATTCAATTTTCTCAGCTCATATATTTTAGATTATTTAAAACTTTCTAGGCTTGAAGATATATCATGTAAGCATACATTTATTCAACGATGAAATTATTTGGGACATTTTTCCATGCAAAATATATCTCTACGTGCAACACCTCTCAGAAAAAATGATTCTATACTACCTGAATGAAGTGTGTTTTTGAAATGAAAAATTCATACTGTCACAATAAACTCAGAAATAAATATTTGCTGTTTTAACAAATGTTATAGGACAAAAGTCAAAATGCAATCATCAATTAAGGTAACTTGTTGCAGTTTGGCACTTTTAAGGATAAAATTAAATTATGTAAATATTGGTGCAAAAACGCCTATTAAAAAATCACAGTTTCAGGACAATAATTTTAGAAATTTTGCTATCATACAACTAAAAGGGTATATCTAAATGAGAAATTAAATAGACATTTTCCTTTCAATTTAAAATTTGACGTTTAACCCGAGTGATTCTATACCACCCAAAGCACTGTACCAACTTTACGAAATGAAGAAAAACCTTGAACTGCGACTTTAAAGACAAGTAGGCAAACCTTAATGGCATTTCTGAAGTCTATTTCCTTTGTTTCTTTGAGACCCAGTGGTATCATTGGCACAACAACGGAACTGAAATAGAAAAAAGTTGGTAATCAAGAGTACATACTAGTGAACAGTGATATATTGGAAACTGCATGCCACTGTTTTCTATAAAACATAATACATTGATAATTGTGGATCATTTTACTACCGGTAGCCAACCAAAAAAGTGCTGAGTACAGCAAGAGATGTCAGTTGACAGCATGCTAGACTTTTCGAGCCTAGTCTGTTTATTTTTGTCAACTAAACTGAAAAAGGGGCATAATTCTGTAAAATACACAACACAGTTATGGCACTTGTTTGTACAAGTCCTCTCATCATAGTGAATATATGTGTAAAGTTTCTGTAAGCCGTTTCTGACATATGAGCTTAATATAAAAGGTTAACGAAGAAATTGACTGTGTATAAAAAGGGGCATAACTTTGTCAAAATAGGTTGCAGTTATGGGACTTGCGTGTAGCATTTTATTTATTTATACTGAAGACATACGTGAAGTTTCATTCAGTTCTGCCAAGCAGTTTCTGAGATATGAGCTTACCGAAAAAGGTTGACCAAGCAACTAAGTATAAAAAGAGGCATAACTTTGTCAAAATAGGTTGCAGTGTTATATGACTTGCGCATGATATGTTATCTATCTATACTGAATATATGTGCGAAGTTGCACTGAGTTCTGCCTGGCGGTTTCTGAGATATAAGTTGACCGAAAAAAGTTAACCAAGAAACTAAGTATAACAAGAGGTCAATGACCTTGAAGCTCTACTGATTGATTTGATTTCAGGAAGTTGTCGCTACAGACTTGTTTTTGAAAATCTATTTTTAAACCGTGGCGGCCATCTTGATAACCGGCTGACCTGAAATTTTGCTAGGATCAATTAGACATCAAGAGCAACATTCTTGTGAAGTTTTATGAAAATCCGTCAAGTAGTTTCAGAGAAGTAGTCGCTACAAGGTTTCATTATATAACTCTATGTAAACAAAGATGGCCACTGACAGCCATGTTTAACATTGAATCAAAACGATTTTTGACAAGGACCAACATCATGTCATGCTGATCATTTTAGAAAAAGTCCCATATCAATATCACTTATAGTTTTCAAGAAGTAGTCGCTACAAACTTGTATTTTAAAACTCTATTTTAGCTTTGGCGGCCATCTTGGATTTCACATCAACATGAATTTTTGCTAGGATCAACTAGACTTTATGGGCAACATTTCTTTAAAGTTTCATGAATATCATCCAGTAGTTTCAGAGGAGTTCTCGCTACAAATAAAAGTTTACGGACAGACGGACAGACGACGGACGCCGCACCACGGCATAAGCTCTGCTGATCTCTGATCAGTAGAGCTAAAAAGGGGCATAACTTTGTCAAAATAGGTTGCAATGTTATGTGACTCGTGCGCATGACATGTTATCTATCTATACTGATTATATGTGTGAAGTTTCACTGAGTTCTGCCAGACGGTTTCTGAGATATATGCTGACTGAAAAAGGTTAACCAAGAAAAGGGGCATAACTTTGTCAAAATAGGTTGCAGTGTTATGTGACTTGCGCATGATATGTTATCTATCTATACTGAATATATATGTGTGAAGTTTCACTGAGTTCTGCCAGACGGTTTCTGAGATATGAGCTTACCGAAAAGGTTAACCAAGAAACTAAGTATAAAAAGGGGCATAACTTTGTAAAAATAGACTTACGCCTGACATGTTATCTATCATACCAACAAAACCATGATAATTACTCTTCAAACTTTACAAATCAGCAAAACACCCTGGTCCTATCATTTGGGTGCCTTGTTTTTCTCTACTGATTTTTACATAAAATTACATAAAACGGATGCACTTTGATGCTCTATTACAAGCCATCACAATGATGGCCTTGTTTAAAGTTATGACTTAGTATTTATACAAATAACTTTACTACTCAGACTTGTGAGACACTTTCTAAAAACACACTAATTTGTTCAAGATTTCATATTACTCATTGAAATGCAATGATAAAGGCAAAGGAGATCACATGTTAGGACCAATGCAATATTGCTGATAAGACTCAAATGGAGGTAAATTACAACTCACTAATGTCCTGCATTGCCTTTATGTGTTTATAATTGCCGCTGACAAAAGGAAACCCTATGTCCTGGCTTCTGCACAAGATGAAGCAATAACTCACTTGTCATGTTGGTATATATGGACGCTGCTGTTCAGTTCAGACACCTCCTCCTTGAGAAGCTGGATATTGGAATTAAAGAACAACAACTCTACAGACACCAACTCCTTCAACCGCTTATTGTCTGTGGCCCTGAATCACAATAATAGTCAAAATAATATTGGAATTAAAGAACAAAAACTCTACAGACACCAACTCCTTCAACCCCTTATTGTCTGTGACCCTGTATCACAAAATAGTCAATTCATAATGGAAAGTTACATCTTCTGGAATCAAATGAAAATTAAAAGCACAATTTTTCTTTTTTTTTAAGAACTGTCTTACCGGTATTCAAATGTTCATGAATTATTTTTACCCAGTGGTTTGTAAAACATAACCTTCTCTCTTTAATCTGTCGATATCAGTTAGCTGTTCTGTTTGAAACCTTGTGATGTTGAACTGCTTATTTACTTTAATTCTTCTTATATCCTAATTTCTCAGCGAATGAGTAAGGCCATTTTGCTTGATTATAATGTTTTATACACTGTACTGTTTCTAAAAAAATAGAAACACAATTAAAGCAGGTTAGCATCAGAAGTGTTCTTTCTCATATAATTATATTAGTATAAAGAAGTATATAACAGTGTTCACCATTTCTTTCACCTGGTAAGAATGCATACCTGAATAAATTCTCAGCCCCATTTCGCATCCTCAGCTCCCTGTTGATTTCATCATTAATTTTTGATCGCCTCTTTTGAAGCTTTCCTCTGGCAGTGGCAACTAGTGGATCAGCTCCCTAAAATATCACATAACAGTGTTAATATGGATACAAAACTCCTTGAACACTATTATAGCTGTAAACGTCCATGAAAAAAGTTGAATTTAACGCTGATTAAGAGTATGCAAGGAAAAGACTTGTTATACTATAGACTCATCAGCAACATTATTTTATGTATATGTTACTAATGAGTCTATAGTATAACAGCATTTCAATACATTGTCTTCTAGAGAAAGCCTGTGAACAAAAAGCAGAAACAGTGTTACCCCTGCCTGTGAACAAAAAACAGAAACAGTGTTACCCCTGCCTGTGAACAAAAAGCAGAAACTGTGTTACCCCTGCCTGTGAACAAAAAGCAGAAACAGTGTTACCCCTGCCTGTGAACAAAAAACAGAAACAGTGTTACCCCTGCCTGTGAACAAAAAGCAGAAACAGTGTTACCCCTGCCTGTGAACAAAAAGCAGAAACAGTGTTACCCCTGCCTGTGAACAAAAAGCAGAAACAGTGTTACCCCTGCCTGTGAACAAAAAGCAAAAACAGTGTTACCCCTGCCTGTGAACAAAAAACAGAAACAGTGTAACCCCTAGATTTGGAGTATTGAATTGAATGTTGTTTAACAGCTCATCAACACAATACAGGTTATTTAGAGCCGCCCCAGAGAGTGGGGAAGGATACATAGGAATCCGGGAGCCTGCCCACTCTTATTATCGAATAGATTCCTATGGTTCTTTAACGTGCTCGGAGGATAGACCGATACACGAGATTGCCCGGTTTACGTCCCCATCCGACGGACGAGGCTAAGGAAAAGTGTCTTGCCCAAGAACACACTGACGGAACTCAGTGGCACCACGGAGGATTGAACCCGGGGCCTCCGGTAACAAATCTGCCCCCTAGATTTGGATACATATTTGTTTACCATATTGAATTGTGTGAAGAACGCGTGGGGATTTGCGATGGAGCCATCGAATAGATTCTAGTTTATTGTCTAAAATCGGTGTTCAATGTTTTCTTGCAACTAACCACATATTGTTAAGGCCAAAAAGAAAAAGAAAAAAAAAAGGTTGGTAGGAAAGTTTCTCTGTGATGTCAGTTTACCTTGATATATTGTGATAAATTGTTCAGAACAAATTTAATTGTTTTTTTGTTTTTTTGTTTTTTTCATAAAATGTTTTAGGGTCGGCCCCTTACAAAGAGGGTTGGTTGGGCCACCGGAAACATAGGTTGTTTTTTTTGGCCTAAGGCTCTTTGAGCATAATGTATAAACTACTTCGAAAACTTCAAAGAAGAAAAACCTCCCGATTTATACAGTTCTTTCATTATGATATACCATTTGTTTATACTTTGAAAATTATACTCTCTTAAAATACAAAATTGATGCATATTTACACTTATATTTGTACGGTTTGTTGACCCAGACCTATTATGGGGTGAATAAATTCTGGAGATCGAAATTAAACAAGAGGCCCAAGAGGGCCTGTGGACGCTCTATACTGGCTAACATGGCTCTTATAATATCAATGAAGCGAGTGACAGCCATTTACGTTTTTTTTGAAAGTTTCGGGCAAAAAACAGCTTTTTAACTAAATCAAGGGCCATAACTAAAGAATCTGGTAAAGTTTGGTGAAGATCAGATGAAAAATGAAGGCCATACCATATTAACGAGGCAAATTATAGCATTTTTAACTAAATCAAGAGCCATAACTCCTCTGTTACTGGTCCGACTAGTCCAACATAGAGCTAAAAAAAAAAAAATGAAAAAAAAGGAATAATTTCAAAAAAATATATATGAAAGAAAATAAAAAAAATAATAATTAAAAAAAAAAAAAAAAAAAAAAAAAAATTAAATAAATAAAAAATAAAATTAATAATAATATAAAAAAGACAGTCGTAAAATCTGGTAAAGTTTGGCAAAGATCAGATGAAAAAATGAAGGCCCTATCGTATGACGAGGCAAATTATAGGATTTTTTAACAAAATCAAGGGCCATAACTCCGCTGTTACTGGTCTGATCTGGCTGGTTTTTTAACTTGACCAAGCTTTTATAGACATTAACAATCTGATGAAGTTTGGTAAAGATCGGATGAAAAATGAAGGCCCTATCATCTTAACGAGGCAAAATATATCATTTTGAAGTAAATCAAGGGCCATAACTCCGATGTTACTTGTCCGATATGGCTAGTTTTTGAACTTGTCCAAGCTTTCATTGATATTAACAATCTGATTAAGGTTGGTAAAGATCGGATGAACAATGAAGCCCCTATCGTCTTAACGAGGCAAAATATAGCATTTTTAACTAAATCAAGGGCCATAACTTCGCTGTTACTGGTCCGATATGGCTGTTTTTCAAACTTGTTCGAGCTTTCAACGACATTAACAATCTGATAAAGATTGGTAAAGATCGGATGAACAATGAAGCCCCTGTCGTCTTAACGATGCAAAATATAGCATTTTTAACTAAATCAAGGGCTACAACTCCGCTGATACTAGTCTGATATGGCTGGTTTTCTAACTTGACTGAGCTTTCATTGATATTAACAATGTGGTAAAGTTTGGTAAAGATAGGATGAAAAACAAAGGCCCTATCGTCTTAACGAGGCAAAATTTAACAATATAGCATTTTTAACTAAATCAAGGACCATAACGCCGCTGTTACTTGTCCGATCTGGCTGGTTTTCGAACTCATCCGAGCTTTCATTGATATTAACAACCTGTTAAAGTTTGGTAAAGATCGGATGAAAAATGAAGGCCCTATCATCTTAACGAGACAAAAGTTAACAACAGACGACGGACAACGGACGACGGACGGACAACTCGGCATCCCATAAGCTCTGCTGGCCGAAGGCCAGTAGAGCTAAAAAAGGAAAAGAAGAAAGATCACTACTTTCACTTTTACATGTACCTAATGAAGCCAATTAAATGCCAATCTCCACATAGATCTCTGTAATGACCACTAATGAACTGAACTTGATCAATTTACATCACCAGAAACATTTGGCTTGAATAATTATATACTGAACAAAAAAAGTTTAGCACCACTTTGTAGTGACATAAGATTAAACATATGAACATATTGATATAATTGTTAGAAGATATTAAAAATGATATGTAAGGATGTGATTTTCAAAAAATTAAGTTATTTTATTATTTTCTAAAGAAAGCACTGTATCATAATTACCTCCCATATTTGAAATACAACTTATTTCATCATACAAATATATTGCTTAGAACAAATTTAATGTTTGGCATTGACAAGTCTTGCCCATTCTGTCACTGTTTAAAAAATGCTGAAATGTGTTCATAAACGATTGTTATTCTTAAACAAAAACATTCCAAATTTCGTAATTTTAAAATTACCTCCCTTTCCATTGAAATGAGAACGATTTTCGATAACCTATGAAAGTATGTTCCCATCATATTTGCTTTATTTTCATCACCGACTGTTGGATTATTATTGGTCATATCTATGTCACTTTATTATTGACCCCGAACATGGCTTTGTATCTGGTCTATGGAAACGACATGAATTTTATGTGCTAAATTTATTTTGCTCAGTATATTTCTGCAGTCATTCAACATTGATTAACTCTTAATGTGTACAGCAGCATACTGGCAGCATAGAGGAGGAAAGGCATAGTAACAAATTAAGCATACAGTATTTAGTTTCATGCACATTTTTAAGTAACAATTAATCTTTTTGCATTCACCATCATCAATGTTATACCCTGGGTTTTCAACTTGACAATATTTGGCAAAAAGTATCACACCTTAGTAGGGGTGTATCAGTATGGTCAAAAGTGCACTGCAATATTATGATGTTATTAATTAAATGACTTCCTATTGGTCCAAGGACGCAAGCCAATATGACAGTCCGAGGACCAATAACTCGGACATGACCATGTTTTATTATTTTATTGTATGGACAGTTTTAATAATATTTTGATATTTTTCAAAGTGTAAGTATTTCCTGATACTAAACTTTTGATTCTAATTCTTAAACTTACTTTAAGTAGAGTATCAGAAACAAATAATGCATTCTTTCAGAAGGACCATCGATACGTAGGGAGTAAGTTACCTCGCGTACAATTTACTTTACTTCGGGAACTTATTTCGCGGCTTTAACTTAAAATGGCAGTGCTCAAGAAATAGGATAGCCCGACGCCCGGGGCTCCTCGAAATCCATTCCGGGCCTGTCTCATTTTGCAGACGAGGAGCCCGTCGGGCCTGTCTTAAAAAAAAAAAAAAAAAAAAAATACCCCCAAAAATCAGTTTTACTGGATCTCAAGCTCAAGTTCCTCAAGACAAAATACTCGCATGTGTATTGTGCACTGTGAAAACACTTGCAATAAAGTAATTAAAATGTGTTATACACACATTGAAACAATAAGAAGTTCGAATATTTTGCCTGGCTTCGTGTCGGCAGTTTGTCACAACTTTGAGGTCGACAATTGTTGACATACAACTCATTATTCTGCTATTAGGGTTGTGTTTTCTTTCCTTTGTGATAAGAAATTCCGTTTTTGTCATTAAAAACACACTAATGCATGAAAAAAAAATCGTTATTGATGGTATTTCGATTGAATGTTTGTGAAATGTTCGGGCTGTAAAAGTGCGGTGTCATAGTAGTTCGGATGGTACATAATTTCGGATTTTTTTTTTTGATTTTTTTTTTTTTTTTTTTTTACATAATCAAATAAGAAAAACTGTCCTTTACAAATACATGTTGGTGGAAAGAAAAATATATATACTGTTTATGTATAAATACAGATATAAAGTATATTTCTATTCATTATTTAAGGTGTAAGGAGTTCCTGGAATCCTACTTTTAAATGAATTCTAGTCTAGGCTCCTAATTCTTTACTTGGAGAAAGTGGTGACAAAGAGAAAAAATATAGCCAGAGGAGGCTCTGATAGTCTCATAAAATCTGATTAAAAATTTGGCTCCAAGTTTAGCTCCAGTTCACCAAGTCGGCTCTGATTATTATCGTTTGGCAAAAGTGCTAGTACTCTCCTTTGCATTGGTTATAAATTACTATGTAATATTCTATTCTAACATACTTTAAACGAAATGGTAAATAAGTCCGCTGACCACGGAGCATAAAGTGGTAGCAAAGAGAAAAATCTATTCAGAGGAGGTTCTGAGCTTGATTAATACATATGTAACAAATGTGTGCTATAAAAGCGAATAAAGACACATTTCCAATAAGAAAAAAATATTGGACCTTTCCATTTCAAATCAGGGCCTGTCCATTTCAAATCAGGGCCTGTCCATTTCAAATCGGGGCCTGTCCATTTTCAGAAGCAACAAGCCCTGGGCCTGTCTCTTAAAATAATTTTCTTTGAGCACTGAATGGCATTAAATCTAATGACAGTTTGCTATAAAGACAGGGCTGTCATTACTTACTCTCTCAATTCGTTCAAGAAAACCTGTTTCGACAAAGCCGAACCGCATTATAATGATTGTTTCGGTAGAACCGCAATATACCAGTGTATCAGTAAACCACAACACCTCTTCCCCTCAGTAAAGACAAAAATTATACAGATTCCTCTTCATAAGTATACCTTACGAAAGAAATTAATTTCAGAATGTAAACAGAACAACCTAATTCAGTCTAATAATGTACTGAAAATAAATCCAATCAATGAAATATACCGAAATCCTTAAAGAAACTAACACGCCAAATAATAGCAAAATCAATTCACACAAAACCGTTTAAATCAAAACTTGATCCAGATGTTCAGGTCTTATAATAATGTATATGTGCCGATAAAGTAACGCTTTATTCACGGGTTCTAAAAAACTCTTAATTTGACACTCCAGTTTTGGGGTTTATTCTGGCTGGTTAAAACCATTTATATTGTGTCTATAGAGTTCGGAAAAATATGTGTTTTATATACACCTCATTATCAATAGGTTAGAAACGGTGTAGATGTGATGTAAAATTTGGTTGTTGTTGTTGTTAAAATTTAATATTAGTATGTTAGCATACTTTGAGTACTTAGTAAAAGGAATATATTGTCAACACTTACCCATTTTTCATCTACCCAATTTTCATCTACCCATTTTTCATGGACCCATTTTACGGAGATATTTCCCAAACTTATTGTCCTCTTGTGATAAATATATGAACATCAATGTATTAACATTATTGTGTGCAGAACCCATCATTGATTAAAATGTCAAAAGACAAGACCAAGAAAATACCCACTATGACCTTTGGACACCATGTGTGACCTTGACATATATGATGGTAGGGACCTATGTCTATTTATACAGCTACACCCTCTTCCAACTATTATGAGCAGTATCTTATATGGGAAAGGTTTATGGGCTAAAATCATGCTCTATGGCAATAACTCACTCTCTGTGCACACTGGACCAACTTTCCTTTCACAATAAAATTCAGTGTCAGGGGCCGAATTTCACAAATTTAGCCACTAGCTAAAAATATCCAGTGAGTAAAAAATCTACTAGCCAAAATCGGTTCTCACTAGCATTTTTATTCAAGTAATATCGGGATGTAAATTCTGTTGAATAACACATTAATTAATAATACGTAATATCGAAATTGCGTACTGATGACAGGGTTTCCACCGGACCTATATCGGATGTCGCATGCGACATGCTTTAATGCCCGGCAGCGAATTTCCGACATCCTTTGATCTCCGCAACATCCCTTAAATCCCAAAGCAATATTATGCCACTTGAAACAAATGCAGTCCTGCGCGTGCCTGAATCTGATTGACAGGTTTATTGTCGCTCCCACTAAATAAGCTATCAGCCAATCATATTCGCGATAGCAGACTGCTGATTACCACCTGTGACCTGACCCGTGACCTGTGTATACACTTGTTAGTGTTGAGTGGCATATGTTTAATAATTAGGACACAGTGCTTTATATGTGTTGCGTTGAGTAGAACAATTGCCGAAAATGAATGTTTATGATCGAGAAACAAACATGATTGTTTCATTCTGCAAGAATTTGTATGTAAGGGCTGTTCCATTCAAACATACCAGAGGGTAGCGGACGGCAATTTATAGAAAATACATGGTAGGGTGCCTTGTCCCAAAAATCGCATCTATGGTACCGTCCTAACTCTGGAATATCGCATCTACCGGTGGGTGGGTAAATCTCACACAAAAACAATTGAGTTGTGGGGAATGGGGGGTTTCTGAAATAAATCAATCAAGATGGGGTCTCAAACATTTTTAATCAAGATGGGGTGCTTTTTAAGTTAACAAAACACATTTTTTTCTCGAATACTTGTTGATAGCAGACTTCTAAAAATAGAATGAATTCAAGAACGACAACTTCTACGAAATTTCGTACTTCGTCCTCAATTAGATTCATACTATCGGTTCTTTTTCAGAGGGGAAGTTATTAGCCAGCCATCCGTGCAGCCGTCGTTGCACGGCCATTTTTGAAAAATCGCGCCCAATATTAATTTGGTGGAGTAAGTGGGAATTTTTTTTTTTTTTTTTAAACTCTTACTTTCTCAATATTGTTATGTTTTTTAAGTACGAAAATATAACAACAAACTTTAAAGTGACCCTGTCTGTAAGTATTAAAGCAGATTATTGAGCATAACCAAATAACAGCGAAATGAACAGTGAAAACATGAGGATAGACCCAAATAATTGTGACATTTATGACCAGCTGTTTGTGGCAAGCACAAAGTGTTTGAAAAAACAGACTATTCGATTTTTCGGAGAATAATAAATTTAAAGCTAGTATATACCATCAGAAAACAAGGCTACAACAATGTGGGGTGGGGTTGGGAGCACAACATAACTATGTGTAAGAATTGACCAAAACTACAAAGAAATATGTAAAAAAAAAATATATAAAAAAAATCGAGTTTTTAGTGGGGTTCGGGTTGGGGGTGGGAGAGAGGCGGGGGTCGATGATGGGGGTAGTGCGGGTGGTGAGGGCAACATATATGTGTAAGAAGCTATGTAATAATTCACCAAAACAACACAAAAATATGAAGAAAAAAAAAAATCGAGTTTGATTGGGGATGGGTAGAGGCGTGGGGTAGGGAGGGGAGGGCAACATGTGTAATTGACTTAAACAACAAAAAAATCTGTAAAAAAAAAAAAAAATCAAGTGGGGCGGGGTGAGAGGCGGGGGTGGTGGGGCGGGGAGGGGAGAACATATATGTGTATGTGTAAGAATTGACAAAAGCAACACAGAAATATGTAAAAAAAAAAAGTTTCAAGTGTGGGTGAGAGCATGGGTGAGAGGCAGGAGTGGGTTGGGGGGGGGTTGTGGTGGTGGTGGGGGGGGGGGGGGGGGGGGGGCAACATATGTGTGTAAGAATTGAAACATGTGTGTAAGAATTGACTAAAAGAATAAAGAAATATGTAAAAAAAAAAAAAAAAAATCCAAGTGTGGGGCGGGGTGGGGGGTGGGGGGATGATGGGGTGAGAGGGTTGGGGGGGGGGGGAAGGAGGGGGTTGCAACATATATGTGTAAGAATTGACAAAAGCAACACAGAAATATGTAAAAAAAAAATATAATAGTTTCAAGCGGGGGTGGGGTGGGGTGGTGTGTGGAGCGGGGGTGTCGGTGAGAGGCAGGAGTGGGTTGGGGGGGGGGGGGGGGGGGGGGGGGGGGGGTGGGGGGGTGGGGGGGGTGGGGGTGGATGGGGCAACATATATGTGTAAATTGACTAACACAACAAAGAAATATGCAAAAAAAAAAGAAAAAGTTTCAAGTCTGGGACGGGGTGGGGGTGATGGCGTGAGAGGCGGGAGTGCTTTGGGGGTGGGTGGGGTGGGTGGGGGGGGGCAAGAATTGACTAAAACAACAAAGAAATATGTAAAAAAAAAAAAAAAATCAAGTGTGGGGCGTGGTGGGGGTGGGAGTGGGGGGGGGGGGGGGGGGGGGGGGGGAGACCAGGGAGGATTGCAACATATATGTGTAAGAATTGACTAAAACAACACAGAAATATTTTTAAAAAATAAAATAAAATAAAAATTCAAGTGTGGGGCGTGGTGGGTGGGGTGATGGGGTGAGAGGCTGGGGTGTTGGAGGGGTAGTGGTGGGTGGGTGGGGGGGGGGGGGGGGAGGAGGGTTGCAACATATATGTGTAAGAATTGACAAAAGCTCACAGAAATATGTATATAAAAAAAAAGTTTCAAGTCTGGGGTGGGGTGGGTGATGGGGTGAGAGGCGTTGGGGGGGGGGGGGGGGAGTGGTGGGGGCGGGGAGGATTGCGGATTGCAACATATATGTGTAAGAATTGACTAAAACAACACAGAAATATTTTTAAAAAAAAAATAAAAAATTCAAGTGTGGGGTGTGGTGGGTGGGGTGATGGGGTGAGAGGCGGGGTGTTGGGGGGGGTTGGGGGGGGGGGGGGAGAGAGGGTTGCAACATATATGTGTAAGAATTGACAAAAGCTCACAGAAATATGTAAAAAAAAAAAAAGTTTCAAGTCTGGGGGGGGGGGGGGGGGTGATGGGGTGGGTGATGGGGTGAGAGGCGTGGGGGGGGTGGAGTGGTGGGGGCGGGGAAGGTTGGAACATATATGTGTAAGAATTGACTAAAACAACACAGAAATATGTAAAAAAAAAAAAAAAAAAAAAGGTGTGGAGGGGAGTGGGGGGGGGGGGGGGGGGGGGGGGGGTCAGGGAGGATTGCAACATATATGTGTAAGAATTGACTAAAACAACACAGAAATATTTTAAAAAAAAAAAATCAAGTGTGGGGCGTGGTGGTGGGGGGGGGGGATGGGGTGAGAGGCGGGGGGGTTGGTGGTGGGGGTGGGGGGGGTGGGAGGAGGGTTGCAACATATTTGACAAAAGCTCACAGAAATATGTAAAAAAAAAAAAATCAAGTATGGGGCGTGGTGGTGGTGGGGGGGGGGGGGAAGGGGTGAGAGGCGGGGGTGTTGGTGGGGGGGGGGGGAAGGGGTGAGAGGCGGGGGTGTTGGTGGGGGGGGGGGGAGGAGGGTTGCAACATATTTGACAAAAGCTCACAGAAATATGTAAAAAAAAAAAAAAGTTTCAAGTCTGGGGCAGGGTGGGGGGATGGGTGATGGGGTGAGAGGTGTGGGGGGTGGAGTGGTGGGGGCGGGGAGGGTTGCAACATATATGTGTAAGAATTGACTAAAACAACACAGAAATATGTAAAAAAATAAAATAAATAAATAAAAGGTGTGGAGGTGTGGAGGGGAGTGGGGGTGGGGGGGGGGGGGGGGGGAAGGGAAGGGAGCCCATGAAGTAATAAGATGCATAATGCTATAACAAATCCCAAACCAAAATTATAGATATATACATGCTTACATGCAAACCTAGATCTGCATTTATTGCACATTTTATGGGCCATCACAATTTGGGTTCCATGGGAGCCCAGAATTTGCAGAAGACAAAATTACTTATCCAACCCTTTACAACATACTATATTAAAAGGAAACCAATTCCAAAATTTAGTTCAGCTAGGACAAAAAATGTAAGAGATATAGACCTGTAAACACAGCTTACACGCAAAATTTGATGTGAAACAGACATATTTTAAGGGCTATCAGAGTTTGGGTTCCATGGGAGCCCAGGAGTTACAGGAACCAAAATTACTTACGACAATGCTAAAAGGAAACTAATGGCCAAATTTGGTTGTGCTAGGGTAAGAATTGTAAGAGATATAGACTTGTAAACACAGCTTACACGCAAAATTTGATGTGAAATGGGGCACATTTTATGGGCTATCATAATTTGCATTCCATGGGAGCCCATGGGTTACAGGAACCAAAATTGCTTATGCAGCCTTGAAGATAATGCTACAAGGAAGCCCATGAACAAATTTGGTCGTGGTAGGATAAGAAATGTAAGAGATATAGACTTGTAAACACAGCTTACACACAAACCTTGATGTGGGACGCCGACGCCGGGGTGATTACATAAGCTCTCATATTCTTCGAATAGTCGAGCTAATAAACAGATAGTGAATTTGACTATTTATTTAGAAGTTTTGTTGTGAATCAGTTCTGTCTTTGTTGTATTAAAGTAACACTAAATGTCAATTAAAATGTCTCTCCGTTGATATACACCACCCCTAATAAAAAAAAAATCGAACCTTTCATAGTGGGGTACAGCCCCCTCCCAAATACTCCCCCACGCGCTCCATGTACATTCACAAAATAACATGCCTTCCCAAATTCCTGGGGGAACCCTGGATGATTGGCGATCGCTTGCGTGGACACGGCAACACTCGCACCATATCTTCGTGCAGACGTTATTGTTAATAACCTTCCTCAGCAAAATATTCAGTTCTCTCTCCCATCGCGATACTGTTTTTAGTGACGCTGTGACGGCTACTGTTTCTCTGGGTGCCGTCGTTGTAACTGTCATACTAATTTCTCCGCATTCGCTCGACTCCATCTCGTCATTTTGTCTTTTGAAAAACGAAGTGATTTTGCAAGCAGACGATTCTGCCATAATAATTGATTGTGTAAAGTCCCGAGTTATCTTACCGGAAGTTGATATCAATTCATTACATAATTATAGACGCTTGCATTAGTCTTTTTTACTGGATAAGCGTCAATCTGATACAGACTGCATTTACTTACTTTCGTTTGACAATGAAGTTACGCAAATAATCATGTGGAATTGGAGAGAGGTTTGACTACATATTATGTCGTCGGACCATTTGTTGGTTCTGTCAGTCTGTCATGGGTGATATTCAATCAAGTGTGTGCTATTTATTTCTACTCGCAGAAGAAGCAAGTGCTTGAAATTTTCAGTAGCAATCTGAAAAATCAACTGCGAGTCCGTAAGAGTGAAATTCGACCCCCGAGTGTATCAGTTTAAATTTACTGTTTAAATCTAGTGCAGAGGAACTCTGCCACAGATAAAAAAAGTCAATCGCATATGCACGTCGCAGCCGTTCGTAGACATGTATTTTATTTAATGTGTTTCAATTACTGGAAAGCAAAATGAACTCAGGTTTTTGAACTCCCATAAAAACACTTGCCAACATGGCTGCAAGTTTTACTACAATTAATTAAAAATAAATAATTGTTTTGCTATTATTCAATTGATGAATAATACATCAAGGGACCACAACTTATCCAAATAAGCATATGTAAATGAACAAGAGGGCCATGATCGCTCACCTGAGTTAATTTGAACCAATACAAGAGGGCCAAGATGGCCCTAAAGCGATCACCTGAGTACTGGCACATTATCAAACTTCTTCAAAATCTTATGGTCATATACAATCTGTGCAAGTTTGGTTACGATTGTTCAAGAAATGTGAGCTCTGGTGTGTATAACAACATTGATATAGACTGTTTAAGACACTGACAAAGTTTGGTAAAGATCAAATACAAAATGAAGGTGCTAGAGAGTAACACCTTGGGCAGAGCCAAATGTGACCCCAGGCCTACATGTAATATATGAGGGCTGTGTGTTTTGTGGTTTCAGAGAAGAAGATTTTTTAAGTTTTTCCCTATACAAGTCTATGTAAAACGTGACCCCTGGGGCGGGGCCAAATGTGAACCCAGAGTCACCATTTGAACAAACTTGGTAAAGGACCATAAGAGTATAGTAAATGTAAAATATTAAACCTCTGGCTCTTGTAGTTCCAGAGAAGAAGACTTTAATGTGTTTCCTATATAAGTCTATGTAAAACTGTGACCCACGGAGTGGGGTCAAATTTTACCCCAGGTTCACCATTTTGAACAAACTTTGTAGAGGACCATAAGCTTATAGCAAATGCAAAATATTAAACCTCTGGCTCTTGCAGTTCCAGAGAAGAAGATTTTTTTCAGTTTTTCCCTATACAAGCCTATGTAAAACTGTGACACACGGGGCGGGGCCAAATGTGACCCCTGGGTCACCATTTGAACAATCTTGGTAGAGGACCGTAAGCTTATAGCAAATGCAAAATATTAAACCTCTGGCTCTTGCAGTTTCAGAGAAGATGATTTTTTAAGCTTTTCCCTATACAAGTCTATGTAAAACATGTAACCCCTGGGGCGGGGACAAATGTGACCCCAGGGTCACCATTTGAACAAACTTGGTAAAGGACCATAAGCTTATAGTAAATGCAAAATATTAAACCTCTGGCTCTTGTAGTTTCAGAGAAGAAGATTTTTTAATTTTTTTCCTATATAAGTCTATGTAAAATTGTGACCCCCGGGGTGGGGCCAAATTTGACCCCAGGGTCACCATTTAAACAAACTTAGTAGAGGACCATAAGCTGATGCTACATGTAATACATGAGAGCTCTGTGCCTTGTGGTTTCAGAGAAGAAGATTTTTTAAAGTTTTTTCCTATATAAGTCTATGAAAAACATGTAAAATCTCAATATACAAACTTTGGACCCCAGGGACATGGCCATTTTTGACCCTGGGGACTTCATTTGAACAAATTCGATAGTCTAGCCGTTGGCGGTCATTTTAAAAGAAAAACTGTCGAAACATCATGTATGGTGGTTCTTGAGAAGAAGAATTTTTAAGGTTTCAACCATATATGGTAATGGCTCAGGTGAGCTAATAAAAAATGTTAGTAATAATAACAAATGATAATAATACCCACTGAATTCAACAATTTGGTCCACAGGAAGTTGTATCTTTTAATATTTGCCTTCTGTTATTATAATTGTCCATGAAGGACTGTAACAGTGAAATGTTTGTGTTGTTATTCTGCGGTCAATCAAATGTATAATTTTTTTCAAATGTAAGCACACTATACACCATCGTGTGTAGAAATGATTTTTCCTATCCAACAATACCTTTCATCCCTTGTAAATTCGCGAGTTAAGTCACCAAAGTGCAATTTTTATTTTCTCGTTGTTTGTCTTGGTCCCCATGGTAAACAAATGAATTTTACCGAAATCAGGTTTCTGTTAATTCGGCGCAGTATTCCAGCTTCAAATTGCAATCAATTCACTAACGTAAAGCACCGAACTGTAAATGAATCTATATTTTATCAGTTTGCATAGTCCGTATCAAATCACAAGAAAGTCAAATATTTAACAACACGTATACTAGCAGACTTTACAAATGAAACCGCCATTTTGAACTGATTTACAGGGCCAAATTACGTCATAGAGAGTTTAATTAACATTGTTGTCGCAAGAATCTTTTTCACGAGGGAATTATTTCCCGTATCATGAAAATAATGTTAATTAACCTATATATTATATATTCTGTGATGATCTTCTTCCCAATCATCTTCTGACACATGTATTCCTTTTTCTGTCACTCCTTTGGTGACAGCGTGGAGTAATACATAATTATTGTGACGTCACTCTCGATATTGCTACACAGGCACATGCTGGAACCGTCCTGTAGACGATGATGGCTGGGGTTCAGGGGGCATTTCCAGCATTTTTTGGTTGCATAGGCATTTCAGGACCACTTACTTCTTTAAATTCAGAAGTTTTTAAAGGGAATAAAACGACATAGCCAAACAAACCATCTTTATTATTGGGAGTTCTGAAAAACTTGAATAATGGTGAAAGAATTACCAAAATCGGATGATAAACAAAAAAGTTATGATCATTTTAACTTTTTATTGAAACCAATATTGAAGCAGCCATTTTTAGAGCTATGACATCACGGTTCTAAATGACCATATACGGAATATTCATAAATATGAAAATTTACTAATTTATAGGGAAAATATGACAGCAACTGTTTTATGTAATACTTAATAGCAATAATGCTCTACATGACTAGTACAATTTTTTGCATTCATTTGCAGTGATTTTATTCGTTTTAAATTATATTTATCAGTATTTCATAATATGGAACTATGATGTCATAGTTCTCAAAATGGCGGCTGCCATATCTGTTTTAGAACTTCCTTTAAATGGTCATATCTTTTTTGTTTATCATCTGATTTTGATAATTCTTTCACCTTCTTGCAAGTTTTTTAGAACTCTCAATAATAGAGCTTGTTTGGCTGTGTCGCTACATTCCCTTTAACAGTTCTTCAACCTGCTAAGAAAGTAGTTCCTAAAATCTGGCTAATGTGCTATCTTGCACACTAGGCGAGATAGCACAGTAGGCGAGATAGCACAGTAGAGGAAGAGATATGTTATAGATTTTCTCAAACTGGGAAATTTCTATAATTCATCACAGAATATATAATATAATACAATCCCGCAGCTGTGGTAAGTATTTTTACTTTTTTAAAAGTACATTGTATTATATAGAAAATACTTTTGTGCTTTAATCCATACTGGTCGGGGGCCACTTTCCGTCACTTTTGCAAACATAAACTTATTTGTCAGACCAATCTATTTCTCCTAAAAAATGTTTACTCTAGTTTCTATTAGGTTACCTCTTTCTGGAAATTTGACACCAAAGAATTTTTCTTTATATATATTACTGAAGTAGCACGTGACCTTTTTATAAATAGACTAAAACTGAGAAATCATTTTGTTTACAAGCCCAGTTTCCGTCATGTTTTTTATCAAGTGATAGATACAACTAGGTCATGATACAGTAAAATTTTATGAACTAAAAACATATTTGCAAGTCTATTCAACAATTTCATTTGTAAAAATTGTATGTTTGCGTTGTTCCATCATTCACCTCGATCGCTATAATAAGGCGTCTGGTAACGTCAATGTAATATGATCCATGACGACAATTTACACTATATAACAATGGGTAACTCTGTGTAAATCAAACAGATACAGGTTGTACGAGTCGCTTCTCTTAGGTCAAAATATATGATCATGGCATATTTTAACTGCGTCCGCTGAAGTGTGATAAAAATATGATGTCATAACAGTGTTCTATTTTTAAATAATTTATTATGTGGCAGTATGCACGCGCATCCCCTATACCATATACGGAAGTAAACACAATTTTCGGAGAAATCCCTTTCATTTTTGTACCGCTTATTTACTTTTTGATTGTTTCTTCTGTTTACAATCTTCAGTGCTAAACGTCTGTCAATAAGTAACACGCATAAGTAATTTGCAGGGAAAAACAGTTTTTAAATGAGAATGACGGAAACTGGGCTTAGACGGAAACTGGCCCCTAACCAGTAACACTATTATTTTATTATTAATAATAAGAAAAGAAAATAATTTTCGGGGCATAAAATATTACTTTTGAAAAATTGTAAGCTTTTGTCTTACGTAAGCTGCGGGATTCGCATTATGACGTAAATCGGAGTTGTTGTGAGACAATGATTAAGATTGCGAAATGTAAATGTAGAAATTCAAAAATATTTTATTGTAAAACAATCATGGATATGCTTACAAGTTAGTAAGTATCATACTATCTCTACGAACGTCTTTTGATAAAATACATGTTTGAAAGCCAAGTTTTCTTTAAATTCAAAATGAGCCAAGATATCTATGAAACAATGCTATAATCAAGTCGCAAGTTTGAACATCATGGTCGAAATGGTTGATTTCGAAAAGTTATCAAATAGTTACACTTTGACAAGTTTTTAATAAATGATGCTTTCTGTTTATTTTATTACCAATTTCAATACACAAATCTGACACCTAAATAAAAGTTTTCTTGAAAGTTAAGCCAACTCTAAATAGCAATACCAATATAATTAGTTCATTAGTTTGAACATCATACATGTCATTACTAAAAAAGCAGTAAGATTAAATATTTAATATGAACATTACACTTGATAATGAAAAACGCGTTCATATGTTAAACCATTTTCAGTACACATATTTGAGACCAAAATACGCTTTTTTTTTATATCAAATGCCAGTTATTGCATCTTCTTAACAATACCAATATAACTAATTAGTTATTTTTGAAAATTGCTTATTAATGAAGGAGGAGTTTTAATCCAAAATCAGTATACCATACATGTCATATTTTCAGGAGGGTTACCTGGGAGATTTGACTTAACCCCAAATTAAGTCCGTTATATTATTTGGGCCAATAAAAAAATAAATATTTTTTGAACAAGTATCGTTTGGGACACTAATTATTGTAATTAATTAATCCTGCCCCAACTTATAGGGTAAATACGGTAATACACCAAATATCAATCGATGCTGAATTCGCTATTTACCATCCCACTTATAGTCGGTACATTTCTATCGATCTCCCTTGGACATTACAGATATCGCTGCCACGTGTCATAAACAAACAGTCCAATCATTATTTTCACACAATAAACTAATTAGCTGACATGCTAATCCTTTGAAGTACCTGCCCAGGGGCAATGTTTTCACAGATATAAGACAGTTGATGTTTATTTTCTATATCATTCGGAAAACTCGGTCTTGATCCAATAAATCATAGCAATTACCCAAAAGGATTCGCAAATAGCGAAATTTTGGAACTCGGCGAAAAATACCGGGAGAAATGGAGCTCCCTCACATGTATGGTATACATTTTACTTTTTAAAGAAGAAATGTGTCCTTTTTATCCAATTTCAATACACAAATCTTCAAACAAAATGAAAGTTTACTTAAAATGCAAGACCAGTAGCTGAAGCTACACAATAATATGCCATTTCAAATAATTCATCATTTACAACATATTGCCGTAAATAAAGAAAGAGTTTGATTTAAAAAAAAAAAACGTACATATTTGACATTTGCCATATAACTCAGGTACCCTCTAGACTAATCGGGGAACCAACTGATACCCTGTTGCATACCGCAGAGTAATCAGGGAACCAGCTTTTTCGACATTCGGCGGATAAATCTATAATTAACAAGGAGTGTATAGGCGGTTTCGAATCCAGGGTGGTTATATCCATGTGTTTATAGCGTGCTTGCATTTGAAAAATATAAATGTTTGATTGACTGCAGAATAACACTAAATAACATTTCACTGTTACAGTCTTTCATAGACAATTATAATAACAGAAGGCAAATATTAAAAGATACAAATTACTGTGATTTGGTCTTGAACAAGTTGCAGATAAGTTGCAAAACTTTCTTACCTTTCTACAATTCAATTCACCCCGTTCTGCGGATATGCTGTTATCCTCTGTCGCATGGGTGGCATTCATGTTGCATAAACTGATATATCATAATAATCGAAAAGTACGCCTATTATCTTCTTTCTTTTTTTTTACTTTAAATCGTTTAATGCGATCTAGCTAGTCCAGTACTTGTTGACATTTTCTAAATTTTTTGGACGGTGTTGAGGTAAAAATTAACCCTGCGCTCGTTTGGAATTGTTTCGTTTTTAAGCTTGAGCGAATTACCTGAGATATTGCGAATTCCTAAGATTTACTGGGTGCACTTGCGGACTTTGCGGATTGTAAATTGGGCATTTTCATCCCACAAATAAATATTTAAGGGGAAACGCTAAGTGCAGGGTGGATCCAGGATTTAATAGAAGCCTGAATTAACAATCAATGCTCTTGCATAACTTTTAGCTCTACTGGACGAATTTTAGCTCTACTGAACGAAGCCCAGCAGAGCTTATGGGATGGCGAGTTGTCTGTCAGTTAACTTTTGCCTCGTTAGCACAATAGGGGCTTCATTTTTCATCTGATCTTTTTCAAACTTTACCAGATTGTTGATATCAATGAAAGCTCTGATGAGTTCGAAAACCAGCCATTTCGAATGACCAGTAACACCGGAGTTATGGCCCTTCAGGGCTTTTTTACCTTATATAACAGAGGCCTGTAAAGGGCCTCTTCCCAACAGAAAATTGGACTGTTTTTTCCCAACTGTGGCAGAAATATTTCCCAATCAGAAAACAGCAGTCTCTCAGAATTTGAGAAAAAGCATGAATTCTGCAGTGTGATTTTGCCTGCTAAGTAAATTCCGACTTGGAAAAGTTAATAATTATGGTAAATAATGGATGACAATATAAATAAAGTATATTAATGTCATATTTACTGAATTTATGAAACCTTGTATTTTTCCCAAAATGAGAAATAAGCGCGTTCTTTTTTCCCAAAATGGACAGGCCTGGGCCTCTTCCCAATTTTGTGGAAAAAAGCCCTGCCCTTGATTTAGTTAAAATTGCTATATTTTGCCTTAGGGCCTTCATTTTTCAGTCGATCTTTTTCGAACTTTACCATATTAATAATTTTGCATTACAGAGATGTTGAGATTTTATTTTATTTTCAGTAGGTGATAAAATTTGTGTTACTCGGTTTTTATCCTTAGGTTCTATAGTAAAATAAAAAACCTTTGGCAAAGAAACAAGACGATAATTTTCAAGATTTTGGTCTTAAAAGATACATATATTGAATCAGTTTGCATGAATGTGTATGAAATAGGCAGGGTTTTAAAAGAATCACACTGTAGATACCTTAATTTTAACAGTAAACTTGGTTGAACATCAAGGATAAAGACCAAGTTTATCACCTACCAGAATGTATTGGTTATGTCTTATTCCTGGTCACTGATTGGTCAGTTTTTTTGATGATGCTCTATCAAAATTATGAATTGTTGATATCAGCAGGACCTGTTTATTAGATCACCTGAGCCTGAGCTATTGGGATCTCTCTTCGTCCGTCGTCTTCCGTCGTTAACTTTTGCTTCAAATAACTTCTCCTCAGAAACCGCTTGGCCAATTTTGACCAAACTTCACGTGGATGATCCTTAGATGAAAGCTTGTCAGATTTGTTAAAATTAGGTCAGCGCGACATACAAGATGACCGCCATTATGGTCGAAACTTTAAAAAATCTTCTTCTCAAGAACCGCTGGACAGATTTCAACAGTTTTTCTTTTAAAATGATCGCCAACGCCTAGACTATCAAGTTTGTTCAAATGAAATCCCCGGGGTAAAAAATGGCCGTGCCCTGGGTTCCAAAGTTTGTATATTGAGATTTTGCATGTTTTTCATAGAGACATATATATAGGAAAAAACTTTAAAAAATCTTCTTCTCTGAAACCACAAGGCACAGAGGTCTCATGTATTACATGTAGCATCAGCTTATGGTCCTCTACTAAGTTTGTTCAAATGGTGATCCTGGGGTAAAATTTGTCCCCGCCCCGGGGGTCACAGTTTTACAAAATTTTATATAGGAAAAAAAATCAAAAAATCTTCTTTTTGGAAACTACAAGAGCAAGAGGTTGATATTTTGCATTTACTATAAGCTTATGGTCCTTTACCAAGTTTGTTCAAATGATCACCCTCGGGTCATATTTGGCCCCGCCCCAAGAGTCACATGTTTTACATAAACATGTATAGTGAAAAACTTAAGAAATCTTCTTCTCTGAAACTGCAGGAGCCAGAGGTTTAATATTTTGCATTTGTTATAAGCTTATGGTCCTCTACCAATTTTGTTCAAATGGTGACCCAGGGGTCACACTTGGCCCCGCCCCGGGGGTCACAGTTTTACATAGGCTTGTATAAGGAAAACTGAAAAAAATCTTCTCTGGAACTATATATGGCACGGAGCTCTCATGTATTACATGTAGCATCAGCTTATGGTCCTCTACTTAGTTTGTTCAAATGGTGACCCTGGGGTCAAATTTGTCCCCACCCCGAGGGTCACAGTTTTACATAGACTTATATAGGAAAATTTAAAAAAAAATCTTCTCAGAAACTACAAGAGCCAGAGGTTTGATACTTTGCATTTACTATAAGCTTATGGTCCTTTACCAAGTTTGTTCAAATGGTGACTCTCGTGTCAAATTTGGCCCCGCCCCAAGGGTCACATGTTTTACATAGACATGTATAGAGAAAAACAAAAAATCTTCTCTGAAACTGCAAGAGCCAGAGGTTTAATATTTTGCATTTGCTATAAGCTCATGGTCCTCTACCAATTTTGTTCAAATGGGGACCCTGGGGTCACATTTGGCCCGCCCCGGAGGTCACAGTTTTACATAGGCTTGTATATGGAAAAAACTGAAAAAATCTTCTTCTCTGGAACTGCAAGAGCCAGAGGTTTAATATTTTGCATTTGCTACAAGCTTTAATGGTCCTCTACCAAGTTTGTTCAAATGGTGACCCTGGTGTCAAACATTGCCACGCCCCGGGGGTCACAGTTTTATATTGACATATATATATATAGGAAGAAAACAATCTTTTCTGAAACTGCAAGAGCCAGAGGTTTAATATTTTGCATTTGGTAAAATTTGACCCCACTCCGTGGGTCACAGTTTTACATAGACTTATATAGGAAACACATTAAAGTCTTCTTCTCTGGAACTACAAGAGCCAGAGGTTTAATATTTTGCATTTACTTTACTCTTGTGGTCCTTTACCAAGTTTGTTCAAATGGTGACCCTGGGTTCACATTTGGTCCCTCCCCAGGGGTCACGTTTTACATAGACTTGTATAGGGAAAAACTTAAAAAATCTTCTTCTCTGAAACCACAAAGCACACAGCCCTCATATATTACATGTAGGCCTGGGGTCACATTTGGCTCTGCCCAAGGTGTTACTCTTTAGCACCTTAATTTTGTATTTGATCTTTAACAAACTTTGTCAGTTCTTAAACTGTCTATATCAATGTTGTTATACACAACAGAGCCCACATTTCTTGAACAATCTTAACCAAACTTGCACAGATTGTATATGACCATAAGATTTCGAAGAAGTTATATATGTTAGATTAGAAGAAGTTATATATGTTAGATTAGAAGAAGTTAGATAATGTGCCAGTACTCAGGTGATCGCTTTAGGGCCATCTTGGCCCTCTTGTTACACATCATGGTCACAAATACACATTTCTATGGAACTGCTTTCCTATCTCGCTATCAAGAGGCACATTTTACAACAACCTTATATATATTCCATATATATATATATGTATATTCCATATATATGTAATATTTATGGCATAATTGTTCGAGTATATATGAGTTATACTTTTTCTCGAGGGCCACAGGCCCGAGAGTGCAGTATAAATTGCATACGAGAAAAATATGCTATAAATGTTTTGTACCGTAGCCATTTATCCAACTACGCATGTGCAAGAAGTTTTAGGGCGTTACAGTTTTCAGTAAAAATAACAGCTAGATCCAATCAAGAAATAGCATTATCACGTGGCATAAGCATGACCTATGTTTTGATTATTGCAGCCAATCGCCTGTGTATATTATTGAGCAAATCCAATGTCGAGGAGTGCTGTTTTGATAATTGGTAGTCGTGTTTTACATATTTGATTGACAGGTTATGTGTAAACATTGTAATTACGCGCGTGTAAAATTGAATAATGGTATAACTGCCGAATCTGTCATTTATAGCACTGCTGAAATATACCGGCATTTATAGCACGGTTTAGGCTCAGACCTTCAGGTTTATGAAAAATATATCATAAGCAAGAACAAAGGAAAACCATTGGAGCTATAGTACAATGCATATTTTGAGAATCCAAACTCTACAGACACAATATAAACTGCTTTTTAAAACCAACAACAACAACAACAAAAATACTCGCGCATCAATTTAAGAGTTACCAACTAACTCACAATTCATTTTATGACTAATCAGTTGCGGGTATTTTAAGAACCCCTGAATAAAACTATACATTTTTTAACCGGCACATGTATGCTATTATATGACCTCAACATCTGGATATAGTTTTGATAAACGGTTTTTATAGTGTAGTCTTGCCGTTATTTGGTGAGTTAGTTAGTTTTAATGAAACTGAACAATAATGACTCATGGTTGGTGTCTTTTCAGATTTATGCTTTTCATCACCACTTGTGATCCAAAATGGTTGCTGTTCCTTAAAATAGACACAAAGTAAGAAATCTCAGACTAGTTCCCCTTAAATTGCCTGTTCAATGCTTACCTGTATTAGGGTCGACCTTCATTAAGTTTTTGTTTTTCGTTTCTTTCAAATTTTCCAGATGGACGCCTAATAATATGAAAATGTCACTCATATACTGAATGATAATCTGACAATTTCACTTAGATACTGAATGATAATCTGGCAATGTCACTCAGGTACTGAATGATAATCTGGCAATGTCACTCAGATACTGAATGATAATCTGGCAATGTCACTCAGGTACTGAATGATAATCTGGCAATGTCACTCAGATACTGAATGATAATCTGGCAATGTCACTCAGGTACTGAATGATAATCTGGCAATGTCACTCAGGTACTGAATGATAATCTGGCAATGTCACTCAGATACTGAATGATAAATCTAACATGGTTTATGAAATACTCAATGTTGATTGGTTATTGGCATGGTCTGAAAAAAGCTATATAAACCTCTGACATCATGTAAGCCAACCGTTAAGACGTCATTTTAAATGCCAGAAAACACGTTAACCGTTGCGATGTCATTTTAAACGTCAGATGCAAAACAACAACGCATTGAAATGTGTTATTTTAAGCGACGCTACATTCCAACAACACATTTAAATAGGATGAAACTGTATATTTTTCTCGTTTGATGTTGAGAGATAGGCATAAAATGTAAGTTGTGATAATTTGTTTGTATTTTGTGCAATCTCTCGACAAAATGTGTTTCATGATATGTAAACCTCCATGTTAGATAAGAAATAAAATATTTCCAGCATGTTTATATTGTGCGAGATCAAAGTCTGGTGTTTGGGACTTGAAACACATCGAAACCGCAGGCCTGCGGCCCTTGGTATCGATGAACTTCAAGTCCCACACACCAAGTATTGATCTGGGACAATATAAACCCGTTGGAAATATTTTATGTCTTAATCTGGCAATGTCACTCAGGTACTGAATGATAATATGACATATCATAAATCTAACACGGTTTATTAAAATACTCAATGTTGATTGTTTAATGGGGTGGTATGATTCAGGTACTGAATGATAACCTGGCAATGTCACTCAAGTACTGAATGATAACCTGGCAATGTAACTCGGGTACTGAAAGATAACCTGGCAAATGTCACTCATGTACTGAATGATAACCTGGAAATGTCACTCGTGTACTGAATGATAACCTGACAATGTCACTCGGGTACTGAATGATAATATGACAATGTCACTCGGGTACTGAATGATAACCTGGCAATGTCACTCGGGTACTGAATGATAATATGACAATGTCACTCGGGTACTGAATGATAACCTGGCAATGCCACTCGGGTACTGAATGATAACCTGGCAATGTCTCTGAATTATAACATGACAATGTCACTCGGGTACTGAATGATAACCTGGCAATATCACTCGGGTACTGATTGATATCCTGGCAATGTCATTCAGATACTGAATGATAACCTGGCATTGTCACTCGGGTACTGAATGATAACCTGGCAATGTCACTCCGATACTGAATGATAATATGACAATGTCACTTGGGTACTGAATGATAACCTGGCAATGTCACTTGGGTACTGAATGATAACCTGGCAATGTCACTTGGGTACTGAATGATAACTTGGCAATGTCACTCCGATACTGAATGATAATATGACAATGTCACTCGGGTACTGAATGATAATATGACAATGTCACTCGGGTACTGAATGATAACCTGGCAATGTCAATTGGGTACTGAATGATAACCTGGCAATGTCTCTCCGGTATTGAATGATAACCTGGCAATCTCACTCCGGTAATTGAAGAATGACAACCTGGCAATGTCACTCGGGTACTGAATGATAACATGACAATGTCACTCGGGTACTGAATGATAACCTGGCAATGTCACTTGGGTACTGAATGATAACCTGGCAATGTCACGCCAGTATTGAATGATAACCTGGCAATCTCACTCCGGTAATTGAAGAATGACAACCTGGCAATGTCACTCGGGTACTGAATGATAATATGACAATGTCACTCGGGTACTGAATGATAAACTGGCAATGCCACTCGGGTAATGAATGATAATCTGGCAATGTCACTGATTGATAACATGATAATGTCACTCAGGTATTGAATGATAATATGACAATGTCACTCAGGTACTGCATGATAATATGACAATGTCACTCAGGTACTGAATGATAATTCACAAATGTCACTCAGTTACCTAATGATGACGATGTCACTCAGGTACTGAATGATAACCTGGCAAGGTCACTCAGATACTGAATGATAACCTGGCAATGTTACCCGGGAGCTGAATGATAACCTGGCAATGTTACCCGGGAGCTGAATGATAACCTGGCAATGTTACCCGGGAGCTGAATGATAACCTGGCAATGTCAACTGGGAGCGGAATGATAACCTGGCAATGTAACTCGGGTACTGAATGATAACCTGGCAATGTAACTCGGGTTCTGAATGATAACCTGGCAATGTTACCCGGGAGCTGAATGATAACCTGGCAATGTTACCCGGGAGCTGAATGATAACCTGGCAATGTCACCTGGGAGCTGAATGACAACCTGGCAATGTAACTCAGGTACTGAATGATAACCTGACAATGTCAATCAGGTACAGTTTAATATATATATTGATTCATATCAGTTCTTAGACTGTAGTATGGTATCATTAATTTATAGTAATAAATTAATATAAGAAGGGAAAGCACAGATTGGTTTTATAATTTTTATTTTATTCACAAATCAATATTTGCATAGCACTCTTAATATAAACATATACACTCTTAAATAACACAAGCGATTAAGCATTGGTAACTCGAAAGAAATTCATTTATTCAGCATAAAATATTATTTTCATTTAAAAATTACAATATGATGTATAAAATAATGTGACCGATTTCATAACACTATTTATCTTGTAGATATGCAACGTTTTTTTTTATCTCAAAAAGGAGAACCAACAAGGTTTGCTTTATTAGACCTGTGATGTTTGTTTTATTAGGCATGTAAGCAAGGTGGAAAACCTTGGTGCATTATGGAACGTCAATAAACACTATGTAAAAGAAATATTATGGCGGAGCATGCAATAAAACAATAGCAAATTGAACAGAAAACTACATCCGTGACTTTTCCTATTAAGTTTATTTGGCTCGGCACAAGAACGCAGAATAATAGCTTGGCAGAGCCTCGCCATTTTTTATGTTCTAATAAACATCATAGAAAAAGGACTGGCACAGTAATCTCTACATAATTCGAGGGTCCAACGCAACACTGTTGTAACTACATATAACTGAAGGAGATGCAACAGAGATGCAACAGTGTTGCGCTAAACCCTTGAATTATGTATTTCCATAGTTTTATTTTGGTACAATGAATTGAATTGGGTCTTACGATGCACCAACACAAAAAGGTTATATAGCGCAAACTAGAATGAACATTCCAGGCCCACTCCCCATTTACATAGAGATCAAAATATGAGGAATGGGCCGAGAACTTCCTCACCTACAGAACTGCACAGTTGCTGCACATTCTGTTGTAAACACTCCGTTTTTCTATGGAGCCAGGATCCTTGTTTTCTCAAATAATGGCAAAATGAACATAATTTGGGGAGTTCTTACCTCTCTACCTGGATAAGGGTTTGTCCTATTCTTACCCGGAAACAACACAGGGTAAAATTACAGTCGAGTAAATCGCATCATGTCTGCAATGGTTGCATTAAAGAATTTGTGTTACAGATTTAAATTTGAAAAAAATCTATAGAAAATAAGATTTTTATTGCATAGTATGGTTGTGGAGGAGTACACATGCTTCAATGATACAACCTTTGCTGCGATTTCATAATATACACATGCTTCAGTGATACAACCTTTGCTGTGATTTTCATAATATAACTCTAATTTTCATAGTTTTAAGGAACATTTATTATCCCATGTTGTATACCGATATATACGAATTTATAACATGAAGCTGTGTTGGATTTCCACAATAAAAAGACCTATTTAAACATTTACAAAAGCAGATGGGATTAAAACATTTTTTATTAAAAAGCAATACATCTTTTAGAGAGGAGGGAGAAATTTCTTAAACATAAAATAACTTTAAAAGAAGACAAAATAACAAATGAATTGAATGTTGTTTAACGGCTCATCAACACAGTATAGGTTATTTAGAGCCGCCCCAGAGAGAGGGGAAGGATACATAGGAATCCGGGAACCTGCCCTACTCTTATTATCGAATAGATTCCTATGGTTCTTTAAGGTGCTCGGAGGATAGACCGATACACGGGACCGCCCGGTTTACGTCCCCATCCGACAGACGGGGCTAAGGGAAAGTGTCTTGCGCAAGAACACACCGACGGAACTCGGTGGCACCACGGAGGATTGAACCCGGGGCCTCCGGTTACAAATCCGCCGCGCTACCTATTGCGCCACGCCAGCCCTCACAAAATAACAAATGAGAAGCACCAATAGTGGTGTGAACGCCTGATCGCTTTCTATTACCGCAAAAATCTAAGATAAAAGGGGGGATAGTTTTGGTAATTGTCATGGTGGAATAGTCAATACCAATTTACATTCAAAAATTTAATTTTAACTGAAAACAAACAAACGATTCAAAACTGTTTGAGAAATGCAAGTAATACAAATGTGTTACGGGACGCGACGGAATGCGGTGTGATGGAACACGACACAACGTTAAGGACAATGTGATTCCTGTATATAGCTTCCACTTCACTTTGTGAAAGTCTGGGTACAATAATATTTAGGTAAGTAATTTATTTACTATTTAATTGTAATTGCTTAAAATTTAATGGGTTCTATTGTATACACTCTCTATGCAGTACTTGTCTAATATGCATTATGCAGTATACTAAAATGCAGACATGGCGTCCTATCATTAGAGTACAAACGTTTGTATCACCCTTTGTTTACTGTGTTAATGAAAGCTTCTCAAGTTATTATAGTGTGACAGTGAAATAAGTTATCACTCTGTTATCTTCTATGACAATTATCACTCTGTTATCATTTATGACAATTATCAATCTGTTATTTTCTAAGACAATTATCACTCTATTATCTTCTATGATAATTATCACACTATTATCTTCTATGACAATTATCACTATGCTCTTTTATGATAATTATCACTCTGTTGTATTCCATCATCACTGTTATATTCTACCACCACCATCACCACCACTGTTATATTCTACCATCATTATCACTCTATCTGTTATCTTCTATTACAATTGTCTGATAAGGAAATTCATCTATCTGTGCAAACAAATATCTGTACTCATATTTTCCAGAGTCATTCTGAAAGAACAAAATGTACATGTTAGTTATATTATTTCATACAGCTAAAACAATCATTAAACCCCTATTAGCTTTTGTTCCTGCCATATAATCAATGATGGAAGTATTGTTGTGACTGATGTTTTATTCCTGCCATATAATCAATAATGGAAGTATTGTTGTGACTGGTGCTATGTTTTAAAGTTACTATGACATACATTATTGACACATACATTTCGTTGAGATTTTTTAAAAGAAGCAGTCTGAGAGACAGCCATATCCCCCGCCACAGTCTTTTTTCCTATGTAGCTGTAGAATCATGATTGGGTGCTTTGTTTAAAGGGAGTACATCAGGCTTTTCATGGGAGTCTAAATGTCCGACTTAAAATTGACAAATATTAACATTTTCTATTCTACATGGCCAAAACATAATGAATGAGCCTAAAAATGATCCCTGTTTTGCAAAGAAATTGATTCAGCACAGTAATATGTGCTATCCTAGGTGACGCACCATGGTTAATTTCAGCATTTTACGTCTGATTCCGTCCTAGCTATATGATGTATTCAAAGTTTAGACATTAACAACATGGTTCTAACAGCATATTTTGATTGATATAAGTGTTTTATCATGAAATGGAACATTTTTATAATTAAAGATGTTTCTAGAAAAATCCTGATGTAAGGAAGTTTTATCAGTGCACATAAAGCAGAAAGGAAAACAATCAAAAAATATAATACTACAAAAGCCAGCAACTCTAATTTCAGCCTGATAGAGTTATTGTTACTGCACTCTGCACTTCCTCTCATTGCCCTCTATCATTGTGCAAAGTTCCATTCCAGTCCCATTAGTAGTTTTTAAGCACCCGATAAGAATAATAAGTATAAAATAATAAAGGGCAATAACTCTACTTTAAGTAAACATATAGTTATGGTTCTTGCATTCTCCACATTTTCTTATTGCTCTCTGTCATTGTGTTTTGTTGCAGATCCATTAGTAGTTTTGGAGTTAGGCTTCGGACAAGAATTTTAAGTATAGAATTACAAAGGCCAATAACTCTATTACAATTTTCACTTCATCTACACTCTATCATTGTGTGATATTTCTTTCCAATCTAGTAGTTTTTGAGTTATGCGCCAGACAAGAATTATAAGTATAAATTACAACGGGCAATAACTCTCATTTAAATTAAGAGTTATGGTTCTTGCATTCTGCACTTACTCTCATTGTCCTCTACCATTGTGTGAAATTTGATTGCAGTCCCATTGGTAGGTTTTATGTTATGGAGTGGACTCAAATTATAAGTATAACAATACCAAGGGCAATAAATCTAACTGAAATGATGACAGAGTTATGGTTCTTGCACTCTGCACTTCCTCTCATTGCTCTCTATCAGTTATGGAGCGGACATGAATTATAAGTATACAATTACAAAGGGCAATAACTCAAAGTTAAATGAAGACATAGTTATGGTTCTTGTGCTCTGCACATCCTCTCATTGGCCTCTATCATTATGTGAAATTTCACTGCAGTCCCACGCGTTGTTTTACGAGTTATAGAGCAGACACGAATTATAAGTTTGAAATTACAAAGGGCAATAACTCTTAACTTAAATGAAGACAGAGTTATGTTTTTTGCGCTCTGCACTTTCTCTAATTGCCCTCTATCATTGTGATCCCGCAATATGTGTAGGTGATCTTCCAGGAAAGCAATCCCTCAATATGTGTATGTGACCTCCCAAAAGATTGGTACTGCAATAGGTGTACATGACCTTCCATAAAAGTGATGCCTCAATAGGTGTATGTGACTTTTCAGAAATGTGATACCTCAATATGTGTATTTGACCTTTCAGAAAAGTGATCCCTCAATATGTATATGTGACCTACCAAAAACGTGATCCATCAATAGGTGTGTGTGACCTCCCAGAAAAGTGATCCCTCAATAGATGTATGTGACCTCCCAGAAGAGTATTCCCTAAATAGGTGTATATGACCTCCCAGAAGAGTGATCCCTCAATAAGTGTATGTGACCTCCCTAAAGAATGATCCCTCAATATGTGTATGTGACCTCCCTGAAGAGTCATCCCTCAAGAAGTGTATGTGACCTCCCTGAAGAGTGATCCCTCAATAAGTGTATGTAACCACCATGAAGAGTGATCCCTCAATAAGTGTATGTAACCTCCCTGAAGAGTGATCCCTCATTAAGTGTATGGATAATCTTCCAGATCCCTCAATATGTTTATGTGACCTATCAGAAGAGTGATCCCTCAATATGTGTATGTGACCTATCAGAAGAGTGATCCCTCAATATATGTATGTGACCTATCAGAAGAGGGATCCCTCAATAGGTGTATGTGACCTCCCTAAAGAATGATCCCTCAATATGTGTATGTGACCTCCCTGAAGAGTCATCCCTCAAGAAGTGTATGTGACCTTCCTAAAGAGTGATCCCTCAATAAGTGTATGTGACCTCCCTGAAGAGAGATCCCTCAATATGTGTATGTGACCTATCAGAAGAATGATCCCTCAATATGTGTCCTATCAGAAGAGTGAACTCAATAGGTGTGGGACCTCCCTAAAGAGTGATCCCTCAATATGTGTATGTGACCTCCCTGAAGAGTGATCCCTCCATAAGTGTTTGTGACCTCCCTGAAGAGAGATCCCCCAAAAAGTGTATGTGACCTCCCTGAAGCTAATCCCTCAATAAGTGTATGTTACCCCCCGGAAGAGTGATCCCTGACCCTCAATAAGTGTATGTGACCTCACTGAAGAGTGATCCCTTAGTAAGTGTATGGATGATCTTCCAGAAGAGTGATCCCTCAATATGTGTATGTGACTCCCTCAATATGTGTATGTGACCGAAGAGTGATCCCTCAATATGTGTATGTGACATAACAGAAGAGTGACCCATGAATGTGTATGTGACCTCCCTGAAGAGTGATCCCTCAATAGGTGTATGTGACCTCCCTGTGTATGTGACCTCCCTAAAGAGTGATCCCTCAATAAGTGTTTGTGACCACCCTGAAGAGTGATCCCTCAATAAGTGTATGTGACCTCCCTGAAGAGTGATGGTTTATATACCCGTTGCCGGGCATTTGTTGATTTACATATATAGTTTATATTATAGTTTATATTACTACCATATCGTCCCTTAATTTTTAAATAGTTTTATCTTTATATATTTACATTAATTTTTAATTAATACTTCATTTGTTCATCTTTCATTAGTTTTTGCGCACAATATGACCTGTTTATGTGTCGACGTGCCGTAAAACACCATTCATTCATTCATTCAATAGGTATATGTGACCTCCCTGTGTATGTGACCTCCATGAAGAGTGATCCCTCAATAAGTGTATGTGACCTCCCTGAAGAGTGATCCCTCAATAAGTGTATGTGACCTCCCTGAAGAGTGATCCCTCAATAAGTGTATGTGACCTCCCTGAAGAGTGATCCCTCAATAAGTGCTTGCGACCTCCCTGAAGAGTGGTCCCTCAATAAGTGTATGTGACCTCCCTAAAGAATGATCCCTCAATAAGTGTATGTGACCTCCCTGAAGAGTGATCCCTCAATAAGTGTATGTGACCTCCCTGAAGAGTGATCCCTCAATAAGTGTATGTGACCTCCCTGAAGAGTGGTCCCTCAATAAGTGTTTGCGACCTCCCTGAAGAGTGTTCCCTCAGTAAGTGTATGGATGATCTTCCAGAAGAGTGATCCCTCAGTATTTGTATGTGACCTATCAGAAGAGTGATCCCTCATTATGTGTATGTGACATATCAGAAGAGTGATCCCTCAATAATATGTGTATGTGACCTTTCAGAAGAGTGATCCCTCAATAGGTGTATGTGACCTCCCCGAAGAGTGATCTCTCAATAAGTGTATGTGACCTTCCTGAAGAGTGATTCCTCGATAAGTGTATGTGACCCCCTGAAGAGTGATCCCTCAATAGGTGTATGTGACCTTCCTGAAGAGTGATCCCTCAATAGGTGTATGTGACCTTCCTGAAGAGTGATCCCTCAATAGGTGTATGTGACCTTCCTGAAGAGTGATCCCTCAATAGGTGTATGTGACCTCCATGAAGAGTGATCCCTCAATGTGACCTATCAGAAGGGGCGGATACTTTTCTATATTGTAGAACTGGTATTAAAATGGTTGGTAGTTAAAACTCCGGTTTTATTTGACTTTTTTAGCTCAACTGATCAGAGATCAGCGGAGCTTATGCCGTGGTGCGGCGTCCGTCTGTCCGTCTGTCTGTCTGTCCGTAAACTTTTATTTGTAGCGACTTCACAGCTGAAACTACTGGATGGATATTTATGAAACTTTACAGAAATGTTGCCCATAAAGTCTAGTTGATCCTAGCAAAAATTCATGTTGATGTGAAATCCAAGATGGCCGCCAAAGCTAAAAATAGAGTTTTAAAATACAAGTTTGTAGCGACTTCTTCTTGAAAACTATAAGTGATATTGATATGGGACTTTTTCTAAAATGATCAGCATGACATGATGTTGATCCTAGTCAAAAATCGTTTTGATTCAACGTTAAACATGGCTGCCAGCGGCCATCTTTGTTTACATAGAGTTATATAGTAAAAACTTGTAGCGACTTCTTCTCTGAAACTACTTGGCGGATTGTCATGAAACTTCACAGGAATGTTGCTCTTGATGTCTAATTGATCCTAGAAAAATTTCAGGTCGGCCGGAAATTCAAGATTGCCGTCACAGCTAAAAATAGATTTTTAAAATATAAGTTTGTAGCGACTACTTCTTGAAAACTATAAGTGATATTGATATGGGACTTTTTCTAAAATGATCAGCATTACATGATGTTGATCCTAGTCAAAAATCGTTATGATTCAACATTAAACATGGCTGCCAGCGGCCATCTTTGTTTACATAGAGTTATATAGTAAAAACTTGTAACGACTACTCCTCTGAAACTACTTGGCGGATTGTCATGAAACTTTACAGGAATGTTGCTCTTGATGTCTAATTGATCCTATCAAAATTTCAGGTCGGCCGGAAATTCAAGATGGCCGTCACAGCTAAAAATAGATTTTTAAAAAATAAGTTTGTAGCGACTACTTCTTGAAAACTATAAGTGATATTGATATGGGACTTTTTCTAAAATGATCAGCATGACATGATGTAGATCCTTGTGGAAAAATATTTTGATTCGACGTTAAACATGGCTGCCAGTGGCCATCTTTGGTTACATAGAGTTATATAGTAAAAACTTGTAGCGACTACTCCTCTGAAACTACTTGACGGATGTTCATGAAACTTCACAGGAATGTTGCTCTTGATGTCTAGTTGATCCTAGAAAAATTTCAGGTCGGCCGGAAATTCAAGATGGCCACCACAGCTAAAAATAGATTTAAAATAAAAAAGTTTGTAGCGACTACTTCTTCAAAACAATAAGAGATATTGATATGGGACTTTTTCTAAAATGATCAGTATGACATGATGTTGGTCCTTGTCGAAAATCGTTTTGATTTGACCTTAAACATGGCTGCTTTGTTTACATAGAGTTATATAATGAAAACTTGTAGCGACTACTTCTTTGAAACTACTTGACGGATTTTCATGAAACTTCACAGGAATGTTGCTCTTAATGTCTTATTGATCTTAGCAAAATTTCAGGTCGGCCGGAAATTCAAGATGGCCGCCACGGTTAAAAATAGATTTTCAAAAAACAAGTCTGTAGCGACTACTTCCTGAAATCAAAATCAATCAGTAGAGCTTCAAGGTCATTGACCTCTTGTTTTTACATATATTGAGGGACTTTTTTTTTTCCTTAATTATCTGACACTACAATAATGTACAGTACACATGTCACCTTGACAACTTCAAGCTGTACTGTGGCCTTTTTGTCCGGTCCTTGTAAGTGGAACTTCATCCTCATGTGTTGCTTCCCATCCTTTAAAAACTCTGTGTGACTGCAACAAACAACAAAGTATTTACAAGAATCCACTCACAGAAGTGCTGTTGTGGTTAAAACTGAATTTTAACTTAGGTATGCAATAGGAAGTACATGTTGGTTAATGTATGTGTCTACCAATATACTCAATATCAAATATCCCCATGGGTGGTACCGGATTCTGTCTTAATTCCCTACCCTGGTGTCACCATGGATGTCTTATCCCCAGGATATGACCCCCACCCTACCCTTGTTGGGGAAAAACTAGCTGATAGGTGCACTAAACAGTGATGAGCTGATGGATGCCTTTTTTAACCTGATGTGACAATTTACGGAAAATTGCCAGTCTTTGCAAATACTTTTTTTTTTTGACATTTAAAAAAAGTAGTTCCAACAAACAAAAGTTAACTGATAAATCCTGATATATAACTCTTTAAATCAAAAAGAAACTTTATTTTTGTTTACCTCACATGTTTTTTACGCCCCCGCCTGTCAGTCTCGCCATAACCTTTGATTGGTTTCCCCAACACTATCTGTACCTGTATGAAGGAGACAAAACGGTCCTTTACTGTCCTTGATTAGAACAAGAGGTCAATGACCTTGAAGCTCTACTGATCGATTTTGATTTCAGGAAGTAGTCGCTACAAACTGTTATTTTGAAAATCTATTTTTAGCTGTGGTGGCCATCTTGAATTTCTGGCCGACCTGAAATTTTTCTAGGATCAACTAGACATCAAGAGCAACATTCCTGTGAAGTTTCATGAACATCCGTCAAGTAGTTTCAGAGGAGTAGTCGCTACAAGTTTTTACTATATAACTCTATGTAACCAAAGATGGCCACTGGCAGCCATGTTTAACGTCGAATCAAAATAATTTTCCACAAGGATCTACATCATGTCATGCTGATCATTTTAGAAAAAGTCCCATATCAATATCACTTATAGTTTTCAAGAAGTAGTCGCTACAAACTTATTTTTTAAAAATCTATTTTTAGCTGTGACGGCCATCTTGAATTTCCGGCTGACCTGAAATTTTTCTAGGATCAATTAGACATCAAGAGCAACATTCCTGTAACGTTTCATGACAATCCGCCAAGTAGTTTCAGAGGAGTAGTCGCTACAAGTTTTTACTATATAACTCTATGTAAACAAAGATGGCCGCTGGCAGCCATGTTTAACGTCGAATCAAAACGATTTTCGACAAAGATCACAATCATGTCATGCTGATCATTTTAGAAAAAGTCGCATATCAATATCACTTATAGTTTTCAAGAAGTAGTCGCTACAAACTTGCATTTTGAAAATCTATTTTTAGTCATGGCGGCCATCTTGAATTTCCGGCCGACCTGAAATTTTGCTAAGATCAATTAGACATCAAGAGCAACATTTTTGTGAAGTTTCATGAAAATCCGTCAAGTAGTTTCAGAGGAGTAGTCGCTATAAGTTTTCATTATATAACTCTATGTAAACAAAGATGGCCACTGGCAGCCATGTTTAATGTCGAATCAAAATAATGTTCGACTCTGATAACCATCATGTCATGCTGATCATTTTAGAAAAAGTCCCATATCAATATCACTTATAGTTTTCAAGAAGTAGTCGCTACAAACTTATTTTTTAAAAATCTATTTTTAAATGTGGCAGCCATCTTGAATTTCTGGCCGATCTGAAATTTTGCTAGGATCAATAAGACATTAAGAGCAACATTCCTGTAAAGTTTCATGAAAATCCGCCAAGTAGTTTTAGAGGAGTAGTCGCTACAAGTTTTTACTATATGACTCTATGTAAACAAAGATGGCCGCTGGCAGCCACGTTTAACGTCGAATTAAAACAATTTTTGATAAGGACCAACATCATGTCATGCTGATCATTTTAGAAAAAGTCCCATATCAATATCACTTATAGTTTTCAAGAAGTAGTCGCTACAAACTTGTATTTTGAAAATTTATTTTTAGCCGTGGCGGCCATCTTGAATTTCCGGCCGACCTGAAATTTTGCTAGGATCAATTAGACATCAAGAGCAACATTCCTGTGAAGTTTCATGAAAATCCGTCAAGTAGTTTCAGAGGAGTAGTCGCTACAAGTTTTCATTATATAACTCTATGTAAACAAAGATGGCCGCTGGCAGCCATGTTTATCGTCAAATCAAAATGATTTTCGACAAGGACCAACATCATGTCATGCTGATCATTTTAGAAAAAGTCCCATATCAATATCACTTATAGTTTTCAAGAAGTAGTCGCTACAAACTTGTATTTAAAAAATCTATTTTTAGCTTTGGCGGCCATCTTGGATTTCACATCAACATGAATTTTTGCTAGGATCAACTAGACTTCATGGGAAACATTTTTGTAAAGTTTTATGAATATCCATCCAGTAGTTTCAGAGGAGTAGTCGCTACAAATAAAAGTTAACGGACGGACAGACGGACGGACAGACGGACAGACGGACGGACGACGGACGCCGCACCACGGCATAAGCTCTGCTGATCTCTGATCAGTAGAGCTAAAAATGCATTCATTATAGGATTCATATTATTTTTTTGCGGAAAGTATGCATGTGTCAAGTTTGCTGAATCATGCACAAATCGAGCAAAGTATACAAATGTATTAATTCCGTAAATAACAAACTTAATCCATATAATTACAGCCTTTCCATTCAAGATTGAAAACCTCATTTAAAATAAGATAATAAATATAGTATGACTAAGCAAACAATGTCATGTGATAGATGATTAGATCCATCCAATAAAATAGCATTACATGACATTACACAGACATGATAATATTGTCGGTTTAAAATATTGCAATTTAAAACAGCAAACTTTGTGGTAGGCAATATAAAGAATGAACTGAGAATTTTCATTTTTATATGATACATCCACACGGGACACATTTAAAATAAGATTATAAATATAGTATGACTAAACCTTTTGAAAACAATGTCATGGGATGCATTCAATGTCAAGTGATCCATCCAATGAAATAACGTTACATTCAGACATGATAATGAGGTTAAAAGTATTGCAATTAAAACAGAAAACTGTGTTGTAGGCAATATAAAGAATGAACTGAGAACCATTTGATAACCCACAGGGGATACATTTTGTATGATAAACCCACAGGGATACATTTTGCATGATTAACCCACAGGAGATACAATTTTTATGACTAACCCAAAGGGGTACATTTTTGTAAGATTAACCCACAATGAATTTTTTTTTATACGATTAACCCACAGGGGGCATATTTTATATGATTAACCCACAGGGGACACGATTTGTATGATAAACCCACAGTGGACACATTTTGTATGACTAATCCACAGTGGACACATTTTGTATGACTAATCCACAGAGACACATTTTGCATGATAAACTCAGTGGACACATGTTGTATGACTAACCCACAGTGGACACATTTTGTATGATAAACCCACAGTGGACACATTTTGTATGACTAACCCACAGTGGACATATTTTGTATCACTAACCCACAGTGGACACATTTTGTATGATTAACCCACAGTAGACACATTTTGTATGATAAACCCACAGTGGACACATTTTGTATGACTAATCCACAGACACATTTTGCATGATAAACTCAGTGGACACATTTTGTATGACTAACCCACAGTGGACACATTTTGTATGATAAACCCACAGTGGACACATTTTGTATGACTAACCCACAGTGGACATATTTTGTATGACTAACCCACAGTGGACACATTTTGTACGACTAACCCACAGAGACACACTTTGCATGATAAACTCAGTGGACACATGTTGTATGATAAACCCACAGTGGACACATTTTGTATGACTAATCCACAGTGGACACATTTTGTATGATAAACCCACAGTGGACACATTTTGCATGATAAACCCACAGTGGACACATTTTGTATCACTAACCCACAGTGGACACATTTTGTACGACTAACCCACAGTGGACACATTTTGTATGATAAACCCACAGTGGACATATTTTGTATGATAAACCCACAGTGGACACATTTTGCATGATAAACCCACAGTGGACACATTTTGTATGACTAATCCACAGTGGACACATTTTGTATGATAAACCCACAGTGGACACATTTTGTATGACTAACCCACAGTGGACATATTTTGTATGATAAACCCACAGTGGACACATTTTGCATGATAAACCCAATGTGGACACATTTTGTATGACTAATCCACAGTGGACACATTGTGTATGATAAACCCACAGTGGACATATTTTTTATGACCAATCCACAGTGGACACATTTTGTATGATAAACCCACAGTGGACACATTTTGTATGAT